>VCMS01000120.1:228042-296293 GCA_022539475.1 Gracilaria domingensis | reverse complement strand
GTCTGCCCCACCCCCACCTTCGGTCTGAGAGTATATGGAACCTCGTGATCCGATAGCGACGAGTTCGAGAGTGCCGGTGAATTCTTGCGGAGCATGAAATCTCGGGGTTGCTGGGTTACAAACATCAAAGACTGTATTGAGCCGCCCATGAAGGGGATATTCATTCTCCTCCGATGAATTAGTGGACACTAGGTGTGGAAGGGGATTGAGAAAGTCAACTACTTTGTAGCGTACAACTGTGACATGAGGACCTGAGCACACACACGAACGTTGTGAATACAGAGGTGGAGATTTTATGGGGTGGAGGCACAGTGCTTGTGTCTAACAGACCCTCGCCTTTAAACTCGAAGGAAGAGGAACAAACGGAATAGTGGTCACGATGTCTTCAGTGAGGAAGACATGATCCGTACGGCTGTACTTAATAAGTTCCGGCTTCGGTCAGGTGGCAGCTTTATTATATTCTTGTGCTCGATGTCACAGTTTCATGTGTGCACATGGATTAGCTTTCGGAAACGGCGAGTACGAAAGATGAAGCTGGAAGCGAAGGTAAACCAGAACTCATGCCTTCGTTTAAAGTGGATACGAAACCACTGGTGTTCATCCGGGATCGCAGTAATGTTGGAGGGAATCCACGGAAGTTTGGGATACAGCCCGTAACGGAGTACGCCGTTCATGGGGTGAAGCGTGGATTGCGACCATCGGAGGAAGCCAGTCTTACTCATTTGAGGAGAACAATTTCATTCCTTCTACTTCCCGGCTAACAGGAATGTAATTGACCGGGTGCCAAAACCGAGAGCGGGGGAGTGGTTGACATGGAAGGTACATGAGCCAGGTAGTTCAGTACCAGGTCGGCAGTACATAAGACCGGAGCAGAAGTCGAGGGAGTTGATGAAGGAGTTGATATGTCGCTTCACAAGACCGGGTGATCTTGTCATGGACATGTTCGCGGGAACTTTTTCTACGGGTATGGCGTGCCTATCGCTGACAAAGCATAGAAGTTCTTGGGGTGCGAGAAGAATAGGCCATGTTTCAGCCATGCGAAGCACCATCTAACGACTCTTATGGCCGAAGTTATTCGCGGGGGGAAGAATGACATCCTGGTTGAACAGGAGTGGTGGATGCGGCTTCAACGACCTATGAACGGGTTCCACATCGGGACCGAGGTCGGCTTGAATGGGAGGCTCATTTGGTTACCCCCAGTACCAAGTGATGCTGGACATATTACTCAGTTCCTAGGAAGATACTGGAAGGACTGGGACTTTGTCGAGAAGTGTGGACAGCGTACTGTAGATCTTTGGGAGGGGAAGTACCGAGGAGCTCTGAATCTTATGGATATGCATATGCTGTTGACTGTTGAAGCCAATCGCTATCGCTTACATATAGCATCTCTAAGATTCGACATCCCCGTGCTGGTATGGGGGTGTTCACGGAACATAAGATATTGGCTGGGGAAACTATCTGTCATTTCTATGGAACTTTGGTATACACGGATCTGACGAACCGGAAGGAAAGACACTTAACGTATGGAAGTGGCTGTCTCGGGAGCAACTCCAGTGCGGTACAAGTTGTTTTCTATGATGGTCACTGTGACTGGTACGGAGTTTCTGCACCTGAGGAACAGACCAGGACAGGCTCAGGATAGAAAGGAGAGCAAAGTCTACATTGTCCCGGCGCCTTTTGTATCGGGGGCTACATTAACGACGCCGGATCTCATGCCGGGGATCCCGATTTATCGGAGCCCCGGTCAAACAGGACTCGAAGTGCCAATGTGCAGGTGGTGGAAGCGAAGTCCGTGATACAGTTCAAGTCAGACCTTTCTAACTATGCTCTACTTCGTTGTAGAGCAGTAAGAGATATTGAGAGGGGCGAAGAGTTGTATTTCAACTACGAAGAGCAGTACGCCTGGGACTGGGCTCTGACATTGGAGCAATAGATGAGTTCAGTAGCGAATAGAAAGTAAATATGCTTGTGAGTGTTGCAGCTGCCTGCAATACGCGTTGTTGTACATGTACACTGGAGCTCTTCATCTGTAACGGCGATATTTGCGACCCATTGGGCACCTCAAATTCCTAAAAAGCAGGAACTGCGCAGTCTCCCGGAATATCTGAACCATGCACCCCCCCCCACTCCCTCCCCCCCTCCCCAACAATTTCGTTTCATTACCCTGTTTATCTCCACAACATGGGTATAACGCCGAGAAAGCGAAATAGTACGCAGCGGAACAAGAGTGGACAGAAGAAGAGAAGTGCATCGGATGATACGAATCAGGCTACAAGCACCGCACTTCCTAAACGGAAGTCGTCCTCGACGAAGGAGAGAGTCAGTGGGCGTCCTTCTACAGGACTCTCTCGCCCATCTCGCAGCGGAGCGTCTTCCGGGATTGCGTCAAGAATTCGTGGATCAGCGAACGATGTCGTGCCGTCAACTGCCGATAATGCAAATCGTGCATCTGTCTCTGCTCCTTAAGAAGATGAGGTAACTCGGCCCAGCGGGTCAGGACAGGAGGGCATGACAACTGGAACCGAAGAGGTTCGTATGACACCAAAACCTTCATGTCCCCGGCCGATATCGAAGACCGGAGCTACTGGGGCGCGGGTTACGCCGCCCAGTGGATCTGGACAACAAGGGACAATGACGAGAAGTCGTGAGAGCCCTAGTATATTAAGATCGTCACTTCCATCCCTGTCTTCTAGAACTGGGGCCGCTATGAATCGTATCATGCCTCGCAATGGGTCCGGACAAGGGAGAAAGACAATAAGAAATCGAGAGACAACTGATAGACGAGTTACTTTTCGACCTTCCCCTCTTTCCAGAACGGGGGCCGTTGTAGCTCGTACGAGGCCCAATTCATCTGATATACCATGCCATGGAGGAGGACAGACACGGGAGTTGGAGCTCGAAGCCGTGCCAAGGGTAGACACAGAACGCCTGCAGCCTCTCGTGTCTAAGGCTATGGCACATGAGGATAGTTCCGATAACGAAATAACACCGAATCCTGCGGCATTACCGGGGCCTGTCGCCGAAGAAGCTAGGGAAATAACGGAAGATATCCAAACTGGTGTGAATTCAAGCTCTATGAACAGACCTGATCTTTTAAATGAACTGAATTGCTTGAAAGAAAAGGTTAAGACGCTACAAGAGGACTTGATGGTTCGGGGAATTCTAGTGAAGGTCGCCCAAGAGCAGAGTACGGCTTTGAAAAAGAGGCTTGAAGAGAAGGATCTAGTCATTGAAGGGCTAAGAGGGGCACTGAAACAGGAGGGAGATAGGAGTACACGTGCTGGTGAACCTGGGCAGACAGGTCGAAAGAAGCATAAAATTGAGGTGTGCGACGAGTTTCGAGGGGTTGCTCGAGCAGTGTATCACAACATGCTGACGTGGGCAAGGAGAGAAACAAGTGAGCTATGGCTCGAAGGTGAGTCGCTCACCCGAAATTGGGGTAACCGTGCCGAGAAGGTGGAAGACGCAACTGAGAGTGGGGAAGGGCTTATTGAGCCGGAGGAAGGTGGTTCATACATGGTTCCTAAAAACCCCGTGGAGCTCTTGGGCAGTTTTGGCATGTTCACACCGTCGGTAGAGGGGGGGCCAGATGCTTTGCTGAAGAAAATGGTTGAAAGCGAGTTGAAGGAGTTGAGCTGGGAAGGTATTAGAAAAGCATCTCTTACCGACAGGTGTATACTGGAACTTTGTGCAGATATGTGCCTTAGGCAGAGAATGCGGCAGACCATGAGTGACGTCGTGGGCGTTCGTAAGAGAAATACGAGGGATAAACTATTTCTGCTCCTGGGGTACGATCTGATTTGGAGAAGAACAAAGCTGGTAGAAGAGAATGCTGACGAACTCACAATGCAGTTGAAGGAAGCGCAGGAGAACATACTGCGTCTTGACGAAAATGGTGTACCGAACACTTCATGGTGGAGAAAAGCCCCATTTGTTCGTCTAAAGTACTCCAATGCGGACAATGTCGAGGATATGCCGACGGATGATCAAGACTTGTTCTTCCGAAACCGTGTCGGGGTACAAGTGCTGAAGGAGTTTATTGGGTATGATGTGGAAGACAAGGATACGGGCACCTTTTTAGATGGCACAATACTGTTGCTCGCACGTTTGGACGCTTGGGTGTTGACGGTTGTGAGCCTTCTAAGTACGGATGTGTCAAGGGGTGGCCAGAGACAGAAACTGTTTACAAAGAAGTTTGCCGAACTGCTACCTCTGTGTTTAAAGAATGTTCTGGGGGATGTTAGGTAATGTGTCTTGAGGACCAATTCCAGCGAGTTTCATAATTTTGGAACGACAACGGAAGATTGGACTAAGGTTCTTGGTAATGACATGAGAGAGGCTACATTTGGATATCGAATGCCGTCGAACGGAAGACTTTACCTCACTGTGAAAGAACAATTTTTTATTGACAGTGTGAGCCGAAGATTGGGGTCTATTAGCGATTGCTCCGTTGGTGAATGCGAGGAAGGGGATACGGAGTTCAAGGAAATGGACATGAACGATTTCGGAAGTAACACAGGATCACAAGAAAAGGCACCACAAGGTGAACATGTAGAGGATGGAGCCCTTAATGTTTAAGGCTGTACAAGATCAACGTGCTCAGTTGGTCCTTCATCTGAATCATGATAGAATCGATTGATGTAGAATCGGTGTTGAAACCATTGAAGTGGAGGACAAAAAGGTGGAGCAGGGTAGTTTGATCGAACAACATGGACAGTTCCCTGTAGTGCAGAAGCCGGAACCATCCCGTACCAAGGAGTTAACTCTACGATAGTCTCCGCTTTGGAATGACGAGGGAACGGAAGAGTGTGGTTCTTTTCATCGTCTGTAGCCCACCGTAAAGATATGCATTTCAATATGTGGTCGATGTTTGTTGCGGGGGGTAAAACCTCGAAATACCGGACGAATGCCACCTCTGGTGCGGTAAGTGCAGAATCAAGGAGAGATATTCGAATCAGAGCGACTACCTGGGCAACCCAAGTCTCTGAATCTTCTCCGCTTACCAATACAGTGGAAAACTTTGGCTTTCTACTCGGACCAAATGCTGGAGAAGCAAAGACACGTTGGATGATGGGGTATTTGGGTCGTCCCAGCTTAAGTGCCTTAGAAGACGAATCGAAGTGTTCAAGAGTCGGAACGAAACCGCCTTTCACGAGGGCCGAATTCACCAGAGTTATCCTTGTCTTTTCTGGGAAGTATGTAATAGAGTGCTTATCCAGTGTTTCTTTCACGAGACTGAGGAAAGGAGGAAGGGCCTGTTCACCAATTTGATCAAAAATCGACCTTGTGTCCGTACTTGAGAACATTTCTCTAACAGCAGTCCATGTTTTTGAACTGGACATACTTGAAACACAATGTTGAAGAGCTCGTAAAGTGAAAGAACGCCCTCTCATTGCAAACCGAGGAAGCTGTGTGGAAGTTCCTGGTAAACCTGGATTACGCTGGTAAGGAGTATTGCCACTCCATTGCTTTCTAACATGTCCGTGCTCAATGGAGCGAATAGTCTCCTCCACAGCCGTCGCTGTTCTTCTGGACGTCTTTTTGTAGTGTCTCTTAAATAGCAGGTGTGCATGTTCGTATATGCCTGCGTCGTAGTACTTGATACTTCCCAGACGGCGAATATCGTCCACGAGATGATCGAGAAGATGAAACTTCAGAGTTCCCAGTCTGGAGGGATGAAAATCCGCCAGAGTCTTTGTTGCGGAACGCTTGAAGGCTTCAATCTCCGAACTAAGACACAGGAGAGAGCTTTCAGTCCAATACGGGTCACGATTGTATCTGAATAAGGTCGAGAGCAAGTCCGAGTACTGAGAGAAAACGGTTGTGATTGGGGCAACGTCCTGTTCTCCACAGCATATGTCAAAGAATGCTCCTATGAAGGGAAAGACCATGTCAAGTGCTTTGTAGTTTTTGGCCTCCAGCATTCCACGGAGACCGTCTTTCGTGAAGATACCATTCAAAGATTTGCCTTTCTCCTGCGTGGAGAAATCGATATGTAAACCTTTGGCAGGAGAATCGCGTTCTATGGCAGCTAGAATTGCGTTTGCATGGTTGAGGAGTTGGGTGCGTATCGTTCGAAATGAACGCGATGCAGATGTTCCTATTGTAGTGCACAGGGTGTCTGACTGCAGTCTCTCGATTGTGGCCGTTTTTATCAACTTTGAGATGCCGAGATGCAAGTTGTGTAATGGTTCGAATGAGAACAGACTGTATGGAGACAATCCCGGGATCATTCCAAGGCTTACGGAAGTTTCGAGGAACGAAGGAATGAGAGATATGGAATTTGAACGCATCAGAGTATCCGCTTGAGATCTCCTCTCCCTCGCACGACGTGGACGTCTTTCCGCCTCGTCGTTTTGTGCATGTTGCAAGATAGCTGTGTATGTCTTTCGGATGCTTTTCGTGTGCTTTTGAGAACTTCCGTTGAATGAGGTGGGAATAGGACTGCATAAAGATGAGCGAGGGGCTTTGCATCTATGACACGGGCTTTCTGTTTCGGTCCCATGAAGAATGGACAGAATGTCCTTAGCCTCAGGAATATCCGCACAATAACTTGCAAGCAGAGGATGGCACACTCGACTTAGTTTGTCTTCGCCGATGAACTGAAAACCTTTCTGCGTGAGATTTAGAATGGGCTCCAGGACTTGACGAAGAGATTCTTGAAGGATTTGCATCCTGGACTCGCGTAGAGACTTGCTAGAAACGAATGGCATTGCGTCTGCTTCAGATGCGGAAACCTCGATCAGTGTGGTAGGGAAGTATGCCACTACTGTGAGGTCATCACGGATACACTTACGGCGAAGCTCGTCGGAGAAGTTGGGAAATATGAGGTGAAGAGGATAGGCGGTAACCGATGTTTGCTTTAGAGTTGTTGAAGACTTATCGGTGTATACCTGCAGAAGACCTACGAAAGATTCACTGTAACTTATTTTTTGGGAGTACCACAATATTCTACTATCCAAAGAGCCCATGACCATTTCCTTAAGTTTTGAGGTGGCGTCTCTTGCGAGAGAGCCGGACATGGGGTGAGATATTTTCGTGGAGTGGGTCTGAGGTATAGGGTGGAAGAATGTGTTTTCGTTGTTAGCCAACTGGAGCTGTTTCACAAGTGTCTGAACGGGGTCTCTCGTGTAGAGGGTGGCGCTGAACTTACATCCTTCTGGCGAGACAGTTCTGCGATTGAAACCGTCCTTTGAGGCGTATCGTTCGAAAATGGCGTTCTTCAGTTCTGTACAGCGCTTGGAACTTGTTATGGTCTCGTTGAATCGCTTTTGCGAGAATCGCGGGTCCCGAAGTAGCCCAATTAGCTCGTCCGCCTCACGATGACCAAGGTTGGAAGCTACTGAAGCCAGACAAACCGTGAGATAATCCATATGCAAATCACCAAGGGCCTCCTCAGAAGGCACTGGGCGGGAACTGCTTCCGTGTTCTCACTCTAATGACGCGGGACCCGGGGAAGGAGAAACACAATGCGAAGTGTCCGGAATGGGAGGGGCGCACGGAGTGGGGTCGACGATGTCCTCGGACACTGGAGGCTCCGGAAGGCGACAAGGGGCAGTGACCGTTTCGGAAGATGCGGGCGCGGGCGCGGAAAGCTTGAGACGCTTGCTTCTCCGAATGGGCCGGCTATTGTCGTCTTCCAGCGCTGCTTTCAGACGAAACGGGCAATGGTTGACATGCTGTTGAAGAGATAAGACTCCTCGGCGAGTAACGAAGGGGCACCCACGCTTCTTATGTGTACAGTAGTAGACCATGGGAAGAAGAAATGAACGAGAAACGACGACAAAGACTGCAAGGGAAGGGCGTCCGAAGGGAGAAGGAGGTCGAGCGACAGTCAATATCGACGTCTTGCTCAGAACGGAGAATATATTTTGAGTTTAAATCACGTGCTTTCGTTCAAAAAGGAACGTAGGTACACGTCGACCTCAACACAAGGGTGTACTTCTCGTATTATCTACCACTGGTTATAAACCTGTGGTTTCCCAACATTGTACGCTGTACACTTGTCCAATCTCGCACAGAAAAATAAATCTCTTCCCTCCGCCGCCGCCCCCGCCCGTCCGACGTCCGACCTTTTGTTACCGTCGTGATCCGTGCCATCCTCGCGTTCTACTCCGCTCCGTCGTACGTTTTTCCGCCCTCGCACTCGCTACGAAGTGCGAGGGCGGAAAAAAGTACGACGGATTACGAATTAGCGTGCTGAGAATGGATTCCATTAAGCGGACATGAAGCGTACCTCATTCTCTTTCTCCGCCCTCGTCGGACGCCTCCATAAAGCGGACAGCATCCGTATCTCACGGATGTATTCCGTGCAGTCTTTTCGTACGTGCTTCCATTTCCTTCTACGTATCTTTGCTCTAAACTAACCAATCCTCACCACGTCTCTTCGCGCTCTGCGACATGTACACGGCAAGAAAACGGCTTTGGGTTACTTTTGCGAGTTACTAGGTCCCTCGACTTTTCTAGCGCAACGTTTCTGTTTTGCTCTTATCAATGGTACGTTCTATCGCATTTCAACTGTATCCAACGGAGCATTGACTAACTTATGGATACTTTCTGCTTGCGTATACAGGAAAACGACCAATTTCATTTCGTCTCTCAAGATCGATCTCTGGCTGTTCGGGATAGGCGATTCTGGTACTTGGTTGGGACATAGGCTGCTCTCTCGTTAATCGCATCTTGCGGTATACTTGCTGCATGGGCATTCTTGGTGTCCTTGCTTGTGAGTTCTCGCTTCGACACCTTTTCGCGCTTTACGATGATGGTGGGCTTGTAATCTAACCGATCCCTTTCCTTTTTCTTTTTCATTTTGCGAGTTACTAGGTCCCTCGACTTTTCTAGCGCAACGTTTCTGTTTTGCTCTTATCAATCGTACGTTCTATCGCATTTCAACTGTATCCAACGGAGCATTGACTAACATATGGATACTTTCTGCTTGCGTATACAGGAAAACGACCAATTTCATTTCGTCTCTCAAGATCGATCTCTGGCTGTTCGGGATAGGCGATTCTGGTACTTGGTTGGGACATAGGCTGCTCTCTCGTTTATCGCATCTTGCGGTATGTTTGCTGCATGGGCATTCTTGGTGTCCTTGCTTGTGAGTTCTCGCTTCGACACCTTTTCGCGCTTTACGATGATGGTGGGCTGGTAATCTAACCGATCCCTTTCCTTTTTCTTTTTCATTTTGCGAGTTACTAGGTCCCTCGACTTTTCTAGCGCAACGTTTCTGTTTTGCTTTATCAATGGTACGTTCCATCGCATTTCAAATGTATCCAACAGATCATTGACTAACTTATGGATACTTTCCGCTTGCGTATACAGGTAAATGACTTTTGATGCGTACGTAGCTCACGAGTTGCAGGTGCAGGTTCCTCAAGTAGGGAACCATGCATCTGGGCATGGTTCCCTACATGACGAACGGAGAGGATGAGGCGCTTCGCGCCTCATCCTCTCGGAGTGCGTATGTGTTCTACCGTTACCGCAATTTGGTGCAGGTGCCCTCTGCGGCATCTGCCGCAGATTGCGCCTACACCCGATCCATCATGGGGAAATGGTACATGTAATATAGCGAAGTAGTGGTTAGCAAAAGCGGTCGATAGAAGAATAGATACGAATAAAACGGTATGATTTCATAATGGGCATCATCTGTACTAGCACTAGTATTCCATGCGTTGCAGGGTATCATTCCGCAGAAGGTATCGTGTAATGTGCACCTTAATGGAAACTGAACCTAGACTTCGCGAAATACAGTTCAGGTAGCCCTCGACTAAAGAACTAGCACGAGTGGAAAACCCACCAGTATTTACTGCACACCGATTCTGGACGACCCAATCAATTATCTGCAAATTTTGAAATAATTGATCTCGATATTTTTTCAAAAAATTTACTGGACGACCCTTGCCAATTTCTAGACGACCCTCGCCAAAAACTAGCATCTGCAAGAGACAGACGTTATAGTCACTTCACTCTCATTGATCATGATTTCGGTCACCAAGTTTCTGGTAGCGGCTATCGACGATCCGGACGCTGCGCATGGTGGCGGGACTCTTACGACATTACTCGTCTAGTACGCAGGCTTTATGAAACCCACGAGTAGGATCCAAGACTGACTGATATGGATATACTGGATGGACCCTATTCACTATGTGTATGAAGCCATGGTCTTGAATGAATATGAAGGAATTCAATTCTCTTGCGACTCAGAGGAGCCTCTTCGTCCTAACCCGAACATTCCACTTAAGTTCCGTGTTTGTCCCGTGACGAACGGCGAAAACTACCTGGAAAAAAACTTGGGCGTCACTATCGACAAAATTTTTCGTTTGTTTTACTTTACTGTGCTAATTGCGTTCTTTGTACTCTTCTTTTCCGTCAGAGCTGTGGCGACGGCTCTAGCCAAGCCATCGGGTCATGCTTTTAAGTTGCGTTCGCAGCGTCCCGAGGACGAATCATTGGAGAGCACAATCATCAACTCCACAGTCGTCGATTTGCGCGAAGAACCCAAGGGCAACAATCGCTTCACGTTTTCTGGAGTGAAGTATACAGTGAATGACGGAAGGAAGGAGCTTTTATCAGGATCAATGGTCACTCGTTGAGTGGAAGGGTGGTACTGCTAATGGGAGAAAGCGGTGCGGGGAAATCGACCTTGTTGGACGTCTGTGCACTGAGAAAGACAATGAAGAGCGGAACGGCGATGGAAGGAAACGTTCGTTTGAACGGAGAACCCGTTTCGAAGGAATTGATTTCACACTTTACTGGATACTGCGAACAGAACGATATTCATATGAAAGAAACAACCGTGCGTGAGGCAGTTACATTCGGCGCCAGGTTACGGCTTCCGTCTTCTATATCAGATAAAGAGAAGTGCATTCGCGCAATGGAGAGTATTGAGTTACTGGGACTTTCGTCGTAATCTGATATTCTCTTGAGGGCCTTTGGAAGTGCGGAGTTAAAGCTGTTGACAATGGCTCTGGAAGTCGTTGCCGATCCACTAGTACTTTCTATGGATGAACCCACTAGTGGCATATCAGCGTACAGCGCTTTAGTTGTGGCAAATGCGCTTCGCAAAATAGCGGACACAGGGACTTGCGTGGTCTGCAATGTACATCAACCGAGCAGAGAGGTGTTCAATATGTTTGACCAGCTTTTGCTTCTGAAGCAGGGCGGCAAGCAGGTCTATTTTGGAGACATCGGTGAGAATGCTGCCACCTTGACGACGTACTTTGAGTCCAACGGGGCAAACAAACTGGTAGGTGAAACAAATCCCGCCGACTGGATGCTGGATGTCATCGCAGACGAGAGTCAGAACTGGGCCAATATATGGGAGGGTAGCAAGGAGAAAGCATATCGTGACTCAGAACTGCAGAGGTTTGAAGAATCTGATTCCGACGGTGGGAAGCATGAACAATTTCAAGGAGTTGGCTTCGGCGTACAGTTAAAGGCGGTAATCAGCAGACTCTTCTGGAGGTATTGGCGTCTTCCAGAGTACAATTTCACCAGGGTTGTTCTCATGTTTATGATCGCTTTGATCGTCGGCATCTTGTTTCTCCGCGAGATTGACAACACCCAGCTTGGAGCGACACAAGCGTTCTCAGCGTTGTTTTTGACTGTGATACCTACTAATCGAAACTCACAGAATTTGATTCCGCCGACGGTTGCTGGGCGTTCGGTGCTCGACAGAGAGAGACTGCAGCAGGGACTTACTCACAACGAGCGTTTCATATTGCCCTGGGAATTGTTGAGCTTCCTTTTACAGCCTTTGCAACAACTGTTTTCACCTTGGTATTCTATTTTCTTGTGGGTCTCGACTTCTCAAGGTTTGGTTACTTCTTTCTGGCCACCCAACTCATCTACTATTTCTCTGTCATGTTTGGCGTGATGCTTGCCAGCATCACTCCACACCAAGCGCTGGGAGCGACTAATGCGAACTCTGTCATGTCTGTATTCAGTGGGTTGTCCGGTTTCTTCATTCGAAAGGAAGAGCTACCTGTGTGGTGGCGGTGGAGTACTTGGGTCAATCCGTTGTACTACTACCTGGCGGGACTTGTTCAGAATCAAATGAGCGATCAGCCTTTCACATGCGAACCGTCAGAGCTTGTGCGTTTTCCGTTCCCCACCACAACATCCTTCGTAGACTGCGGAGACATACCACTACCAGGTCCAGGTGAGCCGTACGGGAGCGTAGTCGTCAACAATGAACTGTTCTGCACGTTATGTCCAGTTCCTAATGGGGAGGTTCTAATCCAATCATTCGGAGCAGATGACGTGAACAAATGGGTCAGCTTGGTTGCAATCGTCGTTGCCATACTAATATGTCGTATTGTAGCAGGTATTGGTTTTTTGAAGCTGCGCTTTCTCTCTCGATAGGTTTGGTTTGAGTGAAGTGCGACCGTGAGGGGAATGCAGAGAATCACTAGTTTGATTCTCATATTGGAAAGCATTTGCGTGTGCTGCAGATGGCGCCGTGGTGGAAGACGGATTCACCTTTGCAAGAATATGCATGAATACGGTTGAGATAAGTAGCATTTTCGTTTTCATTGTTTAGTGTGCTCGTCATTTAACTTCTGCAGTTATCTCGGGTAAAGCAATGTTTTAAGTTTCTTCTCGAAGCAATGGGTTCCCAATATCCTCCTGAGTGATGTCTGTCTGTATTTGGTCAATAAGAAGCTCGTTGAAGAAGCCATCTCCGGCGAGAACGTTCCCACTACCACTGGAAACCACGTGGCAAGACGATTTGTTTATCAAAGCTACTCGAGATGCTTTGACAAACTGATGCCATAGATTCTATGCGAGACGCCTTCTATGCCTTAGAAGCGCTGACACCAGCCGCAGAGGTGGTTCCGTTAATTCGCAGGCTACCATTTCTGAAGCTTTCCATAATTTTCCTAGCAGCGATTGCTTCGGAGCTGTAACTTTAGTTGGTTTCGTGTGAGGCAGGCTTCTCAATGGGCGATTGTGAGAATGGTTGATCGAGATTGATTCCCAACTCGTTCAAGAATGGAATCTTCAAGTCTCCTCCATAAAGGTGTCTGCTCCTTCCGTAAAGAATTTTCTCATTTTCATTCAAGGCAGATCTGAAAAGTCTGTCGCTGTCGGCAAGGGTTACACGGTATCTTGAGGTCACTGTAGTCGAAACGAAACGATGATCTAAGACCTGAATGCGCGTTTATCGACGCTTGCCCTATGACGCCAAAGAAGGGACAGTGGTCACTCAACACCAACGTGTTATCTTCCATCAGAAACATGTTTGTCGCTGTCAGTTGGTGTTTAATGGTTTCTACTTTCTCCACGATGGTCAAATGCTCGAGATTGACATTTTTGATTGACGCGGCCGTGGCATATCCAAAAGGTAGCAGGCATCGTAAAAGCGTACTGAGAAAGATTGAACGCGTGTTAAACATGTTTTCTGCTTTCACCATTCTTTGGTCAACAAGAATGAGAAAGTTGATATCTGAGTGTATCAAACAACAGGCTTGGGGCGGTCCAAGCGTGGGATATCACTTCGTCAAAAAGACTGATGAACAAAGAAAGTCTAAACACGTTTCTAAAATCTTTGATGGCTTCGTGTAGCGTCTCTGGCTCAACTCTGCCACGCTGATACCCCCGTACCGTGTGTATCCACAAAGATAATCATGATACAATGAGTTGTATCTGGAGACGCTTTTGAGATTATGCAAGCTTCACGATACGCAAATCAGCAAGCTTAAGCGCGATAAAACGCAGCTGTTCACTCAAGCAGCTCTTTCTCGTAGAGTATACGAAACCACTACGTGTACAAGGATACCGACGGCACCTGTGTGGATATTTTGTGTGTGATCAATTCCTTAGCGCGAACAACAATACTTGTTACCTCGGGCAGCAATTTTGTTCAAAGTGGCAAGTATCTCGGCGTGCTTCTTCAACCTCGCCGCCTTACTCAACCGCGAAGCACTAGGGCTTAGCAGCTCTGATTCAAACAGGTTGTAGATGATCTGTGTGCTCGTCTGCATATCAATCATTGGAGCTCCCTCCGATATACCGTGATAATTAATCGGATTGCCCATATTTGTACCGAACAGCGGGCCCATCGCTAGCAACGAAAGATTTCCCTTCGCGTCCGTACCCCCTCCAATAGCCAAGCGAGGGGGATCCGTCTTCATTACTTTTCGAAACGCTTCCTCAGCCTTGAGGTAGTTTTCGTTTGTTTCGGGTACTCGGATGTCGGGTCCAAAAACCGTCTTTGGGGTAAATGAAACATCCCCAAGTTGCGGGTGAGACTGGTTAAACTGCTCCAACAGACGCCCGAAGGTTCCACCGAAAACGCTCTTACCATCTAACTCGCCTTCGGTAACTCCGTCCCATGCCATACTTTGATGATCCAAGGCGTACCTGATGTCAATTTCTAGCTTGAGAGATCCATCTTCCTCCATTGTGCTCTTAGTCACGCCATACGTTGTACCATTGTTCTTTTGGAAGATTTCATCGTACTTGTACAGCGACTCCTGTTTATCTCCAAATGCGTACGTTCCCCATGTCCATTCGATGAATTTTGCAACTGAAGTCACTGCGTTCGCTCTCAAAGTGCCGTCATCATGTAAGCCGGCGACAAAGTTCGCGAGCGACACGAATGGATTCACGCTCTCAAGGCGGTTTTGATCAGGGGCAGATCCATGTTGAGGGCCTTCTACAATGATATACAAAATAACTTTCGAGAGCCCTCCACTTGCGTCAGTTTCAGAGTCCACTAGTAAAACACCTCTGTAGTACTGCGGATCATCGAAAGTAAAGTTATTGAATATGTCAGGTACAGTTCTCTCGAACTCAGCAAGCGCTTCTTGAGTACCGATCACCTCAACTTTAGCCCAGTCCGGAATGGTACTGCAGGGGTTGTTAAGGGATGTGTACATTGCTGAATCGTACAAGGGTACATCGGGAGATTCTTCCATCTGATTTACAATGAAAACTGGTTGTTCGCACCCCTTCTCGGCTCGAACAATCCACATGGCATCATAAAAAACACCAAAGTCCGGTTGCTTCGTATTAGGGTCCTTCATATACACAGGAGTAGACATATCCCACTCCTCTGAAGTATCAAAAATGATCTCCAGCTGCGTTGTTTCAAAAGGATCGGGGTTCTCAGTGCCGTAGTTCTGTGCGAGAGCACGGAAGACGATGAAAGCTGATACGGCCGGTCCTTTATCATCAACACATCCTCTGCCCACCAAAAACACTTGAGGAGAAACAGTTCCGTCGTCATAATCTCGTTCCTCTACTTTTGGCGAGAACAGAATCCAACCATCGCCGTCAGATGCTGGAATCGTATCGAGATGGCAGATGATACTGACTTTGTGTTCAGCAGAGTCTGGACCGACACGATACCCAAACACCCAATACATGCTTTCGGCGATCTGTTCTTCAGATGGACTATGTGTACCATTTTTGCCGACGCCGCACCACTGAAAAGGGGTCAGCTGGTGTTTCTTCATCACAGTTTGATTGAAGTTGTCTGCAATAGAAAGAATTTGTTCTCGACATTGCTTCAGTCCGGCGTGCACCTCTCCAGGTGAAAGATCCGCACATCGATTATGTTAAAGCGCTACATGGATAGAAGGCCGAATATAGCGTTTAGAGCACGCCACCAATGCCACGCGTGCACGGAATGACAGTCAGCCCTGCGGCGACGCATGCTCATTAAAGAAAGCTGGTTTTCACACCGCGCAAGCGGACTGGGTAGTCGGAGACTCCATCGTGGTGCGCGCTGTTCTGCACGCCCCCAGCTGCTTCCCTGCTGCCATCCACAGCTGGCGCGCGCAGTACGTTGAACAATGTTCTGGAACGTTGTGGAAAGTGGCAAAGGCGGCCTATCGCTGCGAGCACTTGCATTGTGCAGTTTTCACCATCCATAGATCCCAGCGCTGATGATATATCTGCACGCTCTCGCTTCTGTTCAGTGTACAGCGGCCTCCTCACCACGGGAATGATGCCGCCAACATTGTCCGAGAGCCAAAACATTGAGGTCCATCGCATGGAGTCCAAAATACCCAAAATGCAAGTGTCCATGATCGCCGTGCTCCTAGGACTGCTGCTGTTCACGTTCGTAACTGTATCTCTCTCAGCTTTGCGTGCAAGAATGCTTTACTCCCGAACACCTCCGAGCCACTTTAGCAAGCATTTCTCCCCTCGCTGCGGCGTGAAGCAGCTGCTCTTATATTATAAGCCTAGCGCATAAACGCTGCGCCGTTTAAGGTTCTTGCGAAGCTTCTGGCTTACACATTAGAGGAGAGACGACATCACAAACATTATGTAAATGCCGCAGAACAATCCTTGATCACAGAGTCGAGCTTCTGCTCTTCGTTTTTTACCAAGAAAACACAATGGTCGATACAGGGGCTGTCTAGCGTTTTGTGCAGCAACAGTACACTACTTTTACTCAAAACTCATCAACATTGCGGTCTGTGCTACGCGCGTTTTCTGTGGTGCACGCTTCGACATTGAACACGTTGCAAGTGGCCATCTTGCGCTCACCTTCGTGCATGGGTTCTTAAAGCTTTCTGAGGCTGTTAACATCAGAAAACGAAAGCGAGGGATCTTTGCTGATAAGCAAAATTTGAATCTGGAACTGAGCAGTTGTAATGACCAGCTAAAATGGGTTAGGCTTTTATCAGATCACTCTCATCATCTGAATAGTCAGTTCCAAAGACTTCAAGCATGATTTGCTTCGCATTGTGTATTCCATTTTCTCCACTGCCATTCTCTTCTTCTTCAGTGGTCGAATGCATTGCTGTTGGTTTTATGAGGTTGTCAGAAACACTTTTTTCAACATCTAGTGTTATAGTATGATCTGCCATAGAATCTGTGTGCAACAACATTTCATTGTTTTCAACAATGCGCCCTGATTCCGATGCATCGACAGCTAAACCCTGACGTCTGTGTTCTGCAAAGTGGAATATAGTCTGTTCGCTTTGGAAAATAAGCTAGTTTTGGGGCTATTTGGGGCGCGCGAGGGGGTACCAGAGGCTGGCACTCAAAAAATCAAGAAATTTTGGAATATTAAATTCCATTTCGCGCAGTTTAGTGCTTGGGTCCCGTAGTTTTTGTAGAGGTTCTACTTCGCCGCACCACCCCATTGACTCTTTTCCGCGACCCTCTCTCAAAACTGCACTCGTGCTAGTTTGCGTTTCCATTTTCTCCCATGTTTCAATGCCAATCGCAATTCATCCCACCTCAATCGTCCCATCACTTCTTCCCAGTCCACACCACCCCCGCTTTTTACCCATTTCTCGCCCATCACGCGTTCATTCTGTAGAAGTCAGGTGGACAACTCTCCCCCTTCTCGTATACCCGCCTCGCCCCAAAACGGCTTCAAATCCCTCCCATCCTTCTCTCCTCCTGTCCCCTCAGAATCCCCTTCGCAGTCCGCGCTACCTCCGCCGCACTCCTAAACCCAGTCACCACCGGAGCTCCCACTCCCTCCCGCGGCACCTCCTCCTCCACCTTCTTCATCTCCTTACGCCTCTTCTTCAGACGGCTCTTCCCATCCCCAACCCCACCACCCTTTGTCTTCGGTGTCACAGGAGACCCCTTCTGCACCGCCACCCTTCCCACACTTCCCTTCTCCGTCTTTCCCTCCACACCTCCTTTCACCGTCTGCTCTTCCACCAATCTTTGCCTCTTGCACAGCTCCTTCACCTCCTTCTCCAGCACGTCCAACCTCTCGTTCAGAACCCTATCCTCCTCCCGCAACTCTCCAACCTCCCTTCCCGCACACTCCACTATCCCATACACATGATTTCTCATCTCCACTCCCAATACCGACAACGAATTCCGCAGGCTCGAAATCGCCTCAACTGAAACACCACTACCACCCCCACTCAGCACCACACCGCCCATTTCCGTTACAATCTCCACAATTCCATCGTCCAGTTGCTCCTTCATCACCAACCCCAACATCCCCACCCTCGCCTTCATCTCCCCCACAAACCGCATCTCCCTGTCACCCTCTCCGCCCCCACTCTCTATCTGGTCTCCAACCTCTAACTGACTCAGATGCACCGCACCCCTTCTCTCCATTGCGACCCCCTCCACCTCCAATTCTACCCCCTTCTCCACCTCATCACCATCCCCTCTCCTCGCCTCACACTTCTTTCCTTCATCAGCCACTTCCTTCTTCTGCGACATCCGACCAGCCGCCGTAATCACGTCCTCTTCCCGCTTTGGTGACGGCGTCTGCGGTAGCTCCTTCCCCTCCAACAGCACCCACAGCTCCTCATCCTTCACGTATCCGTTCGACATCTTCAGAAAAAGAAGTAGTAGTTGGATCGAAGTTTCCGCTGCGATACAGTGCAATCGAGCTAAACTGTGCTGTCCACCCCCACTGTCCAACCAGACGGGCTATATCCAGCACCATGATTGTCCCTGTTTCTCTCATCCCATTTCCCGCCAAAACATCCACTGTACACCTCCGCACCTTCCACTATTTAAGCGCCATCTCTCTGTCCCCTCTTCACATAGTCCCCACCCACCTCGCCTCGACCGGCGATATTTTTCTCTTCGGCCATAACCCCACTCGATGGTTATAGCAAAACAGGAAGATATTGCCAGTGGAGGCAAGCTAGGGACTAGTGATTGTACTTAGAGTTGCTCACCCTCTGTCTCGACTGGGGTCATGTTCTTCTTCCGTCACATCCTTTGTGGGTTGTGACAAAAAAAGAATATGTCACCACTCGACACCGGATGGGTAACAATGATAGCACGTAGAGTAGTTCATCCTCCCTCTCAGCGTCCACTGGGGATATATTTATGTTCTCTCACATCCTTTCCCGGTTGTCATACAAGAGAAATACATCTCCAATGGAGACGGAGAATTTAGTTGTGATAACACGTAAAGGTAACAATGTAATAAACAATAAATTTATGCTACTATCTCTAACCAACCTTTCGAAAACCAGCTATGACATGAGCTGGGTTACTCGAGCCAAAGATGGCAGATCCTGCAACTGAAATGTTTGCACCGGCCTTCACTACTGCTTTCACAGTACTCAGTCCAATACCTCCATCCACCTGTATCCCTATTCTTGGGTACAACTCCCTTGCATGTCGCACCTTATCAAGAACACCCTCCATAAACGCCTGTCCTCCAAACCCTGGCTCCACCGTCATCAACAATAACATGTCTACAACTCCTTCCTTCATAAGTGCTTCTACGACCTTTATAGACGTATTCGGGCGCAATCCAACTCCATCCTTTTAATTATGGCAATCCGATTGAAGCTATAAAACCCGTTCACCTCATTTATGAAGCCAAAATGGCTCCTTTCATCCTGTATTCAAGCTCCCCGTAACTCGTACTTTACAACTACTTTACAACTCAGGTTCGAAATCAGTTTCATTCATTGCACACTTTCTACTGTTCCACCTACCTTTCATAAAACATCATCACACTTTGTGGCTTGTCGTCTCATACAAGCCCTATCATTCATTCAGTACAATCACATATCATACATTTCGCTCACTTTCACAAAGTGAACCATGTTCCCGTTCTGCGCTTCCCAACCGTTTGTACTTACGTATCACTCTTTACCCCAGCAGTTCTCCGCCCCATCTTCCCTTTTTATCGTCACACAAAAACAATCGAACACTTGCAATGAACTCCCAGTCCGACATGCCTCCCACTCCGCCTCCGAGTCCCAGATACTCCGACGTCCCTCAGGTCTCATCTCCCGCCCGAAGGACTCGGGCCGTTATTGTTGGAAGGGGGCGTATAGGTACCATGATGGCGAACGAAGAAGATACGGTCATTTCCGCACACGAATTCTGCAGCATGGCTGCTACCTCTCATCTTTCTGATGCACCGATACTAGTTTGTGGAAGAACGAACACCCTGGAGACCGTAATTCAGGCTTGCCCTTATTCGCTCAGAGAGAATCTCTTTTTCTTCCAGAATGGAGACATCATACCATTGGTTTCGAAGCTCGGTGTGGACAAATGTTCAAAAGTTGTCCTATACGTTGGTGTCCCCTCAAGAAACGCAGCTCCGCAGGATGGTGTCACTCCTCAAAGTCCGGATGGTCTCACTGTCGCAACAGGAAAGTGGGCCTCCAACGTTGCAGACAGGTTTAGGTCTATGGGTCTCACTTGCGGGGTTGTCGACGAAGACACATTTCTCGTAAGCTATTATGAGAAGCTCGTGTGGCTATCAGCGTTCAACATCGTCGGGGCCTCAAGAGGTCTCATTCCTATGGACGTAGTCGCTACGGAGTGCAGTACGGTTGTGCTCACAATAATGAAAGAGCTGTTGAAGATAGTTTCGCTTAAGACAGCTACTACTTTCAACCTGGAAGAGACCGTTGGGCGACTTCTTGCATATGAGAAAACTCTCGTTGGCTTCCCTACTTCTTTCTCCGACTTTCAGTTTAGGAACGCGTACTTCTACGACTTTTCCCGCCAAGAAAGAAACATTGCAGGCGGTGACCCCGCTCCTTTTCATACAAACTACGTCAACGTTGTTAAGGAAAAGTTATCCCCCTCCCCATTCCCCCAGCTTTGAGGTTAGAACACATGACTTTTCGGTGTTGTAAACCTTTTAGAGATAGTTAAACATAAAAGTTACTTTATCGAAATGACCTGTTCCTATTACATTACTTATATTGTTCGTCCTTCTGTGGTTCAAATATGCCCCTTTAAATCCTACATCCGTTATCACTAATACTTCGCTAAGATTTTGCTAGATAGAAAATGGTCATTCCATATCATTAAAGTGCACGATACTACTAACAAAACAAGTACAAAATTGTGATATTTCTGAAGAACTAAGCGTTTGCATTACTTGGGGCACCCGTATAAAGTAAGGTAAACCTTTTATGGGTTTCAACCCATAATGGAGGTTGTTTTACTCTTCTTGATTTCTAAGCTCATGTTAAAGATATTTACAGTTTTCTTTACCCA
Source organism: Gracilaria domingensis (assembly GCA_022539475.1). Taxonomy (NCBI): domain Eukaryota; phylum Rhodophyta; class Florideophyceae; order Gracilariales; family Gracilariaceae; genus Gracilaria; species Gracilaria domingensis. Next base: position 275,374 of record VCMS01000120.1, on the reverse strand, counting down.
CTTGAACCCGTACATATAATTTATGACTAAATCATCCTTTCTTTACTTCAAATCGATGCAAAAACTTCTCCTCCTAGTAACGTTTTAAAACAGTACTACAATACCCGTATATGGTCGTTCTTAGACTCTTTTTATACTACGAAACACCTTGTGAACATCAATCACATCCTTCTCATTCGTATACCCACACCCATTTGCAAAACGAACCCTTTCGAAAGCTTTCAAAACATGTATAACTCGGAAGTTAGAGCCCAAGAAGTAACTCCTCAGCAGCTGGCTAACGAAATATTCGAAAATGGCTTCGCCGTGATTAGTGATGTTGACGGTACTCTGAAAAGAGCTGGGGAGAACATTCCTGCCGAAACAGTCAAATGCATGAAGTACATCAACGCACGCGTTGGTTTCGGAATTGCTACTGGGCGAGATATAGAGGATGCCGAGAGTTTCATGGAGCACCTGGGTGGCTACACTTTTGGCATCTCTGGAAACCAAGGCGCACGGGTGAGATTATCCAATGGTACCGAAATTGATCAGGACCTTGACAGGGAAGGTTACGAAAGATGTGCAGCCGAACTTGAGAGACTTGCACTCTCCTTAAATGAATCGCACGGACTTCACGAAGAGCGTCAACAAGCAGTGGTGAGCACTAGAAAAGACAGTGGACTCCCTAACGTCACGTACAATGGACTGTCGAAGTGGAAAACAGAAGTTAACTCCGGTATTTCAAAAGTGTTGACATCCTTTCCGAACCTGGTTGCGTACCCTCAAGATAAAAACTGTGACATAGGGGACATTCGTTTCACGAAAAATAGTGGGGCGCTAGCCTTGGTTGAAAACGACCCCCAGTTCGACACACATTTAATCGTTGCTTTCGGGAATGCTTCCAATGATGGCCCTCTATATGAAATGGCAACCCTGGCAGTTCATGTGAAGGGAGAAGACCATCCAGCAGCGGTAACATATCTTGTTGATGGCGTGGAGGACGTGCATGAGACCATCAGAAGGGTGGCAGAACTGTACGGGTACAGAAAATGCAATTGTCAAAGGTTTAGAAATGCTCTTGGAATTTGTTTCAAGTGCTACGATGCCTTTAATACTTAGCTATGATATGAGATCTCAGTAATAAAAGTGTCGTGTATATCTCAATACCCTTTTATGAATCTTGGTGGTTTTTATCGTGCTGCTTTTCCTCGTAGCCGTACAACAGAGCCACCAACATAATTGTCGAATGTACATCCTCCACGCTTTCGAACAGGTTGTGTACTCCACGCGGGATACAATCTTCTTTGACGTGAACGCCGTACACGCCTACCTCATGCAAAGGCCCGTCGCTCAAAGCACTTGCGAACGTCACGACGTCATCCGTATCAATAAATCTCGGTTCATTATCCACAAGATTTTCTCCTCCGCTTCCTTTTGTGTATCGCTTGTCCACAATTTCGCAACTTTTATCGCCGGGATAGATAACAAACGCATCCATCTTCTGCAAAAGGTCCCCAATAGCAGAATCCACTTCTTCTTTCCACTGCCACAGTTTGTTGTACACGAAATTGGGAAGGCCACTATCACTTCTGGTCTCCACGAACCCCTTGTCATCATCATTCACAATACCATGCCTCCTATTCAAATCCCTTGCCAGGAACAGTAGTCCGTCAACAGTGTGGTCAAGAGTGTGATCATTGAATGCACCCTTAATTTCCCTTTCGTCAGAGAAACGCAGGAAAGCTCCATGATTCGCCGAGACACCAAACTTATAGTCTCCGAGTCCTTCCATTTTCCCCTCCACGTCGCCCACATCACCCCCTGTGACAAGTCCGAAACCAACACGTTCGTCAATGAACTTCATACACTTCACAACTTCTTCTGGAATTGACTCTCCTTCTCTTCTCAACGTTCCATCAACGGAACTTAATATACCGTAACCATTGGCATATATGAACTTAGACAAGGTATTTGGTGAAATTTCCGCCAAGTCTCTCTGTTCCTCTGCCATTTTTCCTGATACAGTCACCATACTGCCACAAGTACCGCATAGACAGGAACTGTATAGACTTCTCAGTTTCACACTTCTCTTAAAAGCAACCTTAAGTGCAGTTTCAGAAATGTTAGGACGCTACATGTTCAATTGCGAATTGACTGGTGCCACCAATGATGTTAACGATACCGAGCATTTCGCATGTTGCAATTAGACGCAACTGGACCAAAGACGTTTCACATTTGTTCATTACCAGCCTGCCGCACCTTTTCTATGTTCATATGTATAGCCTTGTAATAGTATACTACTCTTAATTCTGGCAAGACACACATAATTTACTAATCATCTCATTCTCATCCACTTCGAGGCGCTCGCAGCCTCATTATTGGCAAATCGTCATCACTACTACTCTCGAGCACTTCGGTTCTACCGGCGTCCGCTTCCACACCAATCTTCACGACCACTTGGTCTTCGTCCATGTCAACCGCCCACCCTCCTTATCGGACAACAGTTCATCCTCCGCCTCCTCCTCCTCGTCACCATTGACAAACGTGGGTCGGAAATCCCGCACCCGATGAACAGCATCAGGTAGTGCGTAGCCCTCTGGTACCATGTACATGTGGTATCTAACCAGCAAATCCATAGACTCGGGCCTATCCACCTTGTCCTTCCCACTTGCTCCAGCATGTGTCACATCACCACGGCCCACGAATACAGAGTACGGTGGGATGATTATCTTCTTCGCTGGATACACCTCCGACATCACTCGCAACTGTTGGTTGTTCATCCCCACCAGTTGATGGCTTCCAGCGCTCACCCAGAGAGGAAAGCCCTCTTTCCCAGAGGCCATTACAAAGTATCCGGGGTTGCTAGTATTCATTGTTTCCTTCGTAACCAGACCACTGAAGTCGGTGTGCAGCGTCTGGCGCTTGCACTTTCTCGTCGTCCCCAGAAATCGACCACCAGTTTTCGGAGTGTACATCTTCACAGCTTCCCTTTCATTGTCCATAGTCCCAAAGCCGCAGCAATTGTACCCATTCGAACATCAAGTAAAGCACGCGACCTTACAACCCACCTGAGCTCCTCATTATCCTCCGGCTTCTCCACCGTACCCCAACGTGTCGACATCACTCTCCCCTTAAATGGTCCATCGCTATCGTCTTTCCATCCTTCATCATCGTTGATTATTTGAACAAACGACTTCTGTTCCTCTCCTTTCCGTATATCCGGCATCGCTCCATACTCATTCTCGAAGAAGTCCACCAACTTCCCCGACACATCTCCGAACTCCCGAACTTCTTCCAACTCCTCCCATTTAGGGACACCATTATCCGTCGCAAAGCCATCAAGCACGCAATATCCATTCTGCCTTAGCTCAGCTTGCATTCGGGCGAAGAACATTTGCCCAAATTCGTCATGCTACTTCGCAGCAACCCACAGCACCTCTTCATCATCCATACCTGTCGGTCGAGTACGAGGATACTGCATACCAAATGTCTCCGCCCGTAGGCGATGTTCAGCCCTTGCAGCGTGTCAAAAGACAAGATGGTGTACATCTCTGAGATTCGAGACACTTAGCAGCTCCGACCTATGTCCTTCGGCAAGTGAATGACTCTGAGCCAGGGGTCCTTGTGCTCAATTACGTTCTTCCCTTTCCATTCCTGCGGTCTCAGCCTGGCATACCCGCACCATGATGGGTTCGGTGGGCCATCATATGGGTCACCTGAACAAGTCCGTGCTCCTCAGATTCCGGAAGAGCTGTAGGTAACTCGTCATCAAATGACCCCCACCTGTCTCTTGCTGATCGTCTGGCGCAGCATCTTTCTCGACGGTGACAACCCGTGGAACTGTCACAGAAAGAAGCTCATCGTCATCCACAAATGCAGAACTGCCTGCGTTCTCTGCATTCGCTCCCTCTCCCAATGCCACGAACTGAACCTTCATCGACCTTCCTCTCAGCACATGTTCATTTAGTTGAGACATCAGGTCATCCGGTGTCATGCTGTTCAGAGTAGATCTCATCTGTTGTGTGAAAGTCTTTCTCCGTTTCTTCCTCGGCGGAGCCCGCTGTTCTTCTTCAGAGCTATCCAGAACTTCTATGGCACCTCGATTTCGGCCGTGTTCGATTTCCCTATAACTCACCTGCGCCCGTTCTCGTGCACTTCTTCGCGGCTCCCCTTCTTCACTGTCAGATGTTGCAGCAGCAGCAGCGGGAGTCCTCCTCTTTGTCACGGACTGCTTCACTGGTGCAGGGGGCGGAATTACCTTGAGCATCGTCCGCAATCGATTCTGAACGGAAGTCGTGGCAGTTCTAATTGAGTTCGTCCTGCTCCGAACACGCGGCAAAGTGTTGAAGTTCACAACTTGTCCCAAAAGGAACTGATACACAGCTGCGTTGTTGTCTGGGTCTTCAACGTCATCTTCATTCGATGGAGCAGAAAGACTGACTTCGCGTTTCAGGAACACTTCCATCGACTCTTCCTCGTTCAGTTCATTCCTCACTGCTCTAGCCGCGCGGAACAGAGACACTGCTCTATCATAAAAGAAACCTCGAACCTCCTCAAAGCTTTTCCATTGCTTTTTCTTCGTCGACTTGCCCTTCAATAGAAACATCTGAAGACAATCAAGAATGAAGGAAAACTCCTCGGCATCCAAAACATATAGCGGAGTATGGGACAGATGTGTGAGACCTATGTCACTCACAGTCTCACATATATCCTCGAAATGGGCCAGCATTCCCTCACGAGACATGAGTTGCAGGGCGACATTGGCATATCTCAGGTACTGACGCTCTTGCACGGTCCCAATCAGTTGGCTCTCCTTCAACACTTCTGTCACTTCTGCAGGATCCACGTCTGCCGGCGTCACCCCCTCAACATCTTCAATTAGAATGGCGACCACACTAACTATAGAGTGTATCTTGTCTGCAAACATCATCCTTCGCATGGTACTCGTCGACTCATTGAGGTACGAAGCAACACATAACAATTCCTTCATCCCAATGGGCCTCCCATCTCTTCGTATCAGCAGATTGCAACGCCAAAACTTGGCTAATCGCTTCCACTTCGGTGCACCAGTCGCTGCCAAATATTGTATAGCTTTCAGACGATGCAAACCATCTACAATGAAGCACTTCTTCGTTAGGCGTCCCTTGTCAGTATCCCTCTCTCCCGTAGTAGCATCTTGTAAGGCCACCACTGGAGAACCCATCGACTGCAATATCCCCCGCTCCTCCATACTCTTCACAAGGGCTTCAACGTGGCGTTTACTTACTCCACGGAGTAAATTGGGCGGAGTGTCCACCAGAGTGATGTCAACAGTAACAACAACCATCCGGTACTGATTGAGGTTCACCTTTGGTACCTTCTGACGAATTCGTCTGTACGTCTTGCTCCGAGTAGGTGTCCCTTGTGTTCCAGACCGCTCGCCAGAAACACTTGAACGTGCCATTCTTGCGGACAGAATCACAACGTCATCGTCCTGCTGCTCCGCAGTTTCTGGTGCAGTTTGGGGTACAGATGGACCAGCTCCTTGCGCAGATTGCGCATCCGCGTCTGGAAGGGGACCTTTCATGATCTCATCTTCCTCCTCTTGCACAGCCATCCCCTGCTGAACCGTCTGTTTCGACGCAGAAGTTCCCCTTGTGTCGACGGTCTGATTCATCGCAGGAGAAGCCCTTTTCGACGCAGTGGGCTTCGTAGCGGAGGTAGACTTTGTTTGACCTGTCCGCTTCGTAGCTGGGGATGCTCTCGTCTCCATAGACCGCTTCGTAATAGACGACGGACCTGCCCGCGGAGGTGCTACTGATGCGCTACCTCTCGGTGTTGATGAACTTCGAATTGGCTCCGTGCGGCTTGTCGGCGTCATCACCTCACTCATAGCGCTCACCGTTCCTCGCTTCGACGCCGAAATGCTGGCTGCCACCGGTTCCATCATTTTCTCATCCCAAGGAGCGGCCGTCCGGAGATCCTGGATATATTGTAGAAGATCCAGGCCCTCCGCCCGGTAAGGGTAGAACGTCTGACCGCTTCGACTGATGAGAATATTATGAACCACCACAAGACCTGGGTCCAATTGCTTACCGCGCAACTCGCGGCGTAGAACACTTCCAATTCCGTGCAACAACGCTTCCCCGACTATCACCTTTCCTTCATCCTCAATATCCATCTGCAGAGAAACCGCATTCCACCTTGCAATAATCGAGTGCTCCGCCGAGTGCGAGGAGTCACGCTTTGCGTACGCTTTCGAACACGAGTTGGCTTCATCTTGAACAGCTATTGCAGTGAAAGGTGTATATCAACAATACGCTCGCTCTGGACGATACAACAACGGAGGCGAGCCTTTAAATGGCGACTTACGCTGGGCACCCCCGCTTTCGGCAGCTCCTCCCAGCGCACTGCCAATCTCGTCCGTGTCCGTGTCCGCTCGGAGCGATAGCGTCGCGTGTCGGAGCGATAGCGTCGCGTGTCGGCCACGTCGCGATTCGGAGCTATTGCAACGGTCCCGTATTGTGCTAAAAGTCGCGGATCAAGTGGATGTGAAGCGCTAGTTTTCTCTAGTTTGATATATGTGTACGGCGTGTGCAGCGAAATCACTGCAGGAAGTGCCGGGAGGAGTGTTTTGGGAGGTCTCGGGAAGGCGCCGGAATGTGACCAGAACGTGCCCGCGGGCATAAAATCGCACATTTTTCAAAAAATCGTCCAAAATGTGCCCGCGGGCGGGGGGTCCAGTCGTGTCAGGGTACGTACCCTAACACGACCGGACCCCCCCGCCCGCGGGCACGTTTTCGACGATTTTTTGGCACCCTCCGGAGACCTCCCAAAACACTCCTCCCGGCACTTCCTGTACCCCTTGCGTCACCTTAGTGCACCATCCCGTCATCTTAACCCTCCAGACACTCCCTAATTTCCGGGATGGTGCACTGAGGTGACCATCCCGTCTTCTCCACCCTCCAGACACTCCCTAATTTCCGGGATGGTTCACTGAGGTGACGCAGTGGGTACAAGAAGTGCCGGGAGGAGTGTTTTGGGAGGTCTCCGGAGGGTGCCAAAAAATCGTCGAAAACGTGCCCGCGGGCGGGGGGTCCGGTCGTGTTAGGGTAGGTACCCTGACACGACTGGACCCCCGCCCGCGGGCACATTTTGGACGATTTTTTGAAAAATGTGCGATTTTATGCCCGCGGGCGGGGGGGTCCGGTCGTGTTAGGGTACCTACCCTAACACGACCGGACCCCCCGCCCGCGGGCACGTTCTGGTCACATTCCGGCGCCTTCCGGAGACCTCCCAAAACACTCCTCCCGGCACTTCCGGCAGTGATTTCGCTGCACACGCCGTACACATATATCAAACTAGAGAAAACTAGCGCTTCACATCCACTTGATCCGCGACTTTTAGCACAATACGGGACCGTTGCAATAGCTCCGAATCGCGACGTGGCCGACACGCGACGCTATCGCTCCGACACGCGACGCTATCGCTCCGAGCGGACACGGACACGGACGAGACTGGCAGTGCGCTGGAGGAGCTGCCGAAAGCGGGGGTGCCCAGCGTAAGTCGCCATTTAAAGGCTCGCTCCGTTGTTTGCGCTGAAGCGATGGATTCCACCGATGTTGGAGAGGAGATACATCCTATCGACATGAGTGCTCCGCCTCCGGCGTTCCATGCATATGTCAGACTTTTCTTGGTTCTTCGCGATGCTTTGGCAAACAGCGATGGAGGCCCTGATCGGCACGGGACGTGGGGTTTAGAGGGTTAATAGAGTTCTGCGCCGAGAACTATAAGGATATTCGGAGGCAGGAAGATGTTTGAGGAGGCCACTAACTCCCAAGAACCTGCAGAACTTGACACTGCAACAGCTGCGAAGAGTGTTGTGAATAACAAACCTGTGGAAAGCGATATCTTGTAACGAAGCTTCTTGACAAGAAGGACGGGGATGAGGACAGAGACTGCGCGATTTTTCCTTCTCTCTATGGATATGGGTATATACCTACCGGTGCGATGCCTGGTTGGTTATTTCATGACAGGAGAAAGCAGGTTCTGAAGACGACAGTGTTCATCCACACAGCTGTGAACCCATTTGAGGTCGTTATATACTTATCATACCTCGGCACATAATGGGAGAGAACGACAACATCCGAATGATGAAGAAGAACAACCGAAAAGAAACGAAAAGTGAACCATGCACCAGCTGTGTACATACCCACTTTTACGTCGTTCTCCAAGAAACTGTGATCGACTGGGATTCGGTATCAGTGACGTCGTATGGGCATGGAGTTGTTTTGCGGCTCATCTTGGATACACGAACGTTCAGCACATGGTGAACCATACATTTACATGAATATGCGACGTTGAAGTATACAGCGCTAGAGACACGGGAGTCTGGTTATGCCCCCCGAGCGAGTACTCGATTCAACAAAGGATGTGCCACAGAGCAGTACTAGTGGATCGGTGGAGACCTTGAGTGATGAATGCGATACAACCTGCGAATACTGGCTAAGGAGTTTTTGACAGACCTCGAAACCATATGCACCCACGATAGCCTCTCTAGCTTACGGGTTGATCAGATGAGGAACTGGATAGAGTTTTCGGAGATACGGATGGATACCGTATCTAGCTCTGACTCTGGTGAGTTGCCTGCTCGATTTCAGAAGTTTTCGGGGTTGCTATGGAACCCTACAGGATATGTGTCATGCGCAGGGTNGGTGAGTTGCCTACTCGATTTCAGAAGTTTTCGGAGTTGCTATGGAAACCGATACAGGATATGCGTCATGCGGCAGGGTTCCATGTCGGCATTCACGCGAAACCTGATATTGAACTGACGAAAAACCCCTAAAACTTCCGGTAATGCCGAACCTTCTTCGACCAAGTCTGCCCCACCCCCACCTCGTCGAGAGTATATGAACCTCGTGAGCTCCGATAGCGACGAGTTCGAGAAGCCGGTGAATCTTGCGGAGCATGAATCTCGGGTTGCTGGTTACAACATCCAAAGACTGGTATTGAGCCGCCCATGAAGGGATATCCAGTCTCCTTCGAATGAATATGGACAAGGTGTGGAAGGGGATGAGAAAGTCACACTTTGTAGCGTACAACTGTGACATGAAGGACCTGAGGCACACACACGAAACGTTTGTGAATCAGAGTGAGATTTTATGGGTGAGGCACAGCTTGTCCTAACAGACCCTCCCTTTAACACTCGAAGGAAGAGGAACAAACGGAATAGTGGTCACGATGTCTTCAGTGAGGAAGACATGATCCGTACGGCTGACTTAATAAGTTCCGCGCTTCGGTCAGGTGGGCACTTCAGTATATTCTGTGCCATGGCACAGTTTCATGTTGGCACAAGATACTTTCGGAAACGGCGAGTACGAAAGATGAAGCTGGAAGCGAAGGTAAACCAGAACTCATGCCTTCGTTTAAAGTGGATGCGAATCCACTGGTGTTCATCCGGGATCGCAGTAATGTTGGAGGGAATCCACGGAAGTTTGGGGTACAGCCCGTAACGGAGTACGCCGTTCATGGGGTGAAGCGTGGATTGCGACCATTGTAGGAAGCCAGTCTTACTCCATTTGAGGAGAAAATTTCATTCCTTCTACTTTCCCGGCTAACAGGAATGTAATTGACCGGGTGCCAAAACCGAGAGCGGGGGAGTGGTTGACATGGAAGGTACATGAGCCAGGTAGTTCAGTACCAGGTGGGCAGTACATAAGACCGGAGCAGAAGTCGAGGGAGTTGATGAAGGAGTTGATATGTCGCTTCACAAGACCGGGTGATCTTGTCATGGACATGTTCGCGGGAACTTTTTCTACGGGTATGGCATGCCTATCGCTGACAAAGCATAGGAAGTTCTTGGGGTGCGAGAAGAATAGACCATGCTTCAGCCATGCGAAGCACCATCTAACGACTCTTATGGCCGAAGTTATTCGCGGGGGAAGAATGACATCCTGGTTGAACAGGAGGTGGTGGATGCGGCTTCAACGACTTATGAACGGGTTCCACATCGGGACCGAGGTCGGCTTGAATGGGAGGCTCCATTTGGTTACCCCCAGTACCAAGTGATGCCTGGACATATTACTCAGTTCCTAGGAAGATACTGAAAGGACTGAGACTTTGTCGAGAAGTGTGGACAGCGTACTGTAGATCTTTGGGAGGGGAAGTACCGAGGAGCTCTGAATCTTATGGATATGCATATGCTGTTGACTGTTGAAGCCAATCGCTATCGCTTACATATAGCATCTTCTAAGATTCGACATACCCGTGCTGGTATGGGGGTGTTCACGGAACATAAGATATTGGCTGGGGAAACTATCTGTCATTTTTATGGAACTTTGGTGTACACGGATCTGACGAACCGGAAGGAAAGACACTTAACGTATGGAAGTGGCTGTCTCGGAGCAACTCCAGTGCGGTACAAGTTGTTTTCTATGATGGTCACTGTGAGTGGTACGGAGTTTCTGCACCTGAGGAACAGACCAGGACAGGCTCAGGATAGAAAGGAGAGCGAAGTCTACATTGTCCCGGCGCCTTTTTGTATCGGGGGCTACATTAACGACGCCGGATATCATGCCAGGGATCCCGATTTATCGGAGCCCCGGTCAAACAGGACTCGAAGTGCCAATGTGCAGGTGGTGGAAGCGAAGTCCGTGATACAGTTTAAGTCAGACCTTTCTAACTATGCTCTACTTCGTTGTAGAGCAGTAAGAGATATTGAGAGGGGCGAAGAGTTGTATTTCAACTACGGAGAGCAGTACGCCTGGGACTGGGCTCTGACATTGGAGCAATAGATGAGTTCAGTACCGAATAGAAAGTAAATATGCTTGTGATTGTTGCAGCTGCCTGCAATACGCGTTGTTGTACATGTACACTGGAGCTCTTCATCTGTAACGGCGATATTTGCGACCCATTGGGCACCTCAAATTCCTAAAAAGCAGGAACTGCGGAGTCTCCCGGAATATCTGAACCATGCATCCCCCCACCCCCTCCCCCCCCCCAACAATTTCGTTTCATTGCCCTGTTTATCTCCACAACATGGGTATAACGCCGAGAAAGCGAAATAGTACGCAGCCGAACAAGAGTGGACAGAAGAAGAGAAGAGCATCGGATGATACGAATCAGGCTACAAGCACCGCACTTCCTAAATGGAAGTCGTCCTCGACGAAGGAGAGAGTCAGTGGGCGTCCTTCTACAGGACTCTCTCGCCCATCTTGCAGCGGAGCGTCTTCCGGGATTGCGTCAAGAATTCGTGGATCAGCGAACGATGTCGTGCCGTCAACTGCCGATAATGCAAATCGTGCATCTGTCTCTGCTCCTCAAGAAGATGAGGTAACTCTTCCCAGCGAGTCAGGACAGGAGGGCATGACAACTAGAACTGAAGAGGTTCGTATGACACCAAAACCTTCATGTCCCCGGCCGATATCGAGGACCGGAGCTAGTGGGGCGCGGGTTACGCCGCCCAGTGGATCTGGACAACAAGGGACAATGAAGAGAAGTCGTGAGAGCCCTAGTATATTAAGATCGTCACGTCCATCCCTGTCTTCTAGAACTGGGGCCGCTATGAATCGTATCATGCCTCGCAATGGGTCCGGACAAGGGAGAAAGACAATAAGAAATCGTGAGACAACTGATAGACGAGTTACTCCTCGACCTTCCCCTCTTTCCAGAACGGGGGCCGTTGCAGCTCGTACGAGGCCCAATTCATCTGATATACCATGCCATGGAGGAGGACAGACACGGGAGTTGGAGCTCGGAGCCGTGCCAAGGGTGGACACAGAACGCCTTCAGCCTCTCGTGTCTAAGGCTATGGCACATGAGGATAGTTCCGATAACGAAATAACACCGAATCCTGCGGCATTACCGGGGCCTGTCGCCGAAGAGGCTAGGGAAATACCGGAAGATATCCACACTGGTGTGAAATCAACCTCTATGAACAGACGTGATCTTTTAAATGAACTGAATTGCTTGAAAGAAAAGGTTAAGACGCTACAAGAGGACTTGATGGTTCGGGGAATTCTAGTGAAGGTCGCCCAAGAGCAGAGTACGGCTTTGAAAAAGAGGCTTGAAGAGAAGGATCTAGTCATTGAAGGGCTAAGAGGGGCACTGAAACAGGAGGGAGATAGGAGTACACGTGCTGGTGAACCTGGGCAGACAGGTCGAAAGAAGCATAAAATTGAGGTGTGCGACGAGTTTCGAAGGGTTGCTCGAGCAGTGTATCACAACATGCTGACGTGGGCAAGGAGAGAAACAAGTGAGCTATGGCTCGAAGGTGAGTCGCTAACCCGAAATTGGGGTAACCCTGCCGAGAAGGTGGAAGACGCAACTGAGAGTGGGGAAGGGCTTATTGAGCCGGAGGAAGGTGGTTCATACATGGTTCCTAAAACCCCGTGGAGCTCTTGGGCAGTTTTGGCATGTTCACACCGTCGGTAGAGGGGGGGCCAGATGCTTTGCTGAAGAAAATGGTTGAAAGCGAGTTGAAGGAGTTGAGCTAGGAAGGTATTAGAAAAGCATCTCTTACCGACAGGTGTATACTGGAACTTTGTGCAGATATGTGCCTTAGGCAGAGAATGCGGCAGACCATGAGTGACGTCGTGGGCGTTCGTAAGAGAAATACGAGGGATAAACTATTTCTGCTCCTGGGGTACGATCTGATTTGGAGAAGAACAAAGCTGGTAGAAGAGAATGCTGACGAACTCACAATGCAGTTGAAGGAAGCGCAGGAGAACATACTGCGTCTTGACGAAAATGGTGTACCGAACACTTCATGGTGAAGAAAAGCCCCATTTGTTCGTCTAAAGTACTCCAATGCGGACAATGTCGAGGATATGCCGACGGAAGATCAAGACTTTTTCTTCCGAAACCGTGTCGGGGTACAAGTGCTGAAGGAGTTTATTGGGTATGATGTGGAAGACAAGGATACGGGCACCTTTTTAGATGGCACAATACTGTTGCTCGCACGTTTGGACGCTTGGGTGTTGACGGTTGTGAGCCTTCTAAGTACGGATGTGTCAAGGGGTGGCCAGAGACAGAAACTGTTTACAAAGAAGTTTGCCGAACTGCTACCTCTGTGTTTAAAGAATGTTCTGGGGGATGTTAGGCAACGTGTCTTGAGGACCAATTCCAGCGAGTTTCATAATTTTGAACGACAACGGAAGATTGGACTAAGGTTCTTGGTAATGACATGAGAGAGGCTACATTTGGATATCGAATGCCGTCGAACGGAAGACTTTACCTCACTGTGAAAGAACAATTTTTTATTGACAGTGTGAGCCGAAGATTGGGGTCTATTAGCGATTGCTTCGTTGGTGAATGCGAGGAAGGGGATATGGAGTTCAAGGAAATGGACATGAACGATTTCGGAAGTAACACAGGATCACAAGAAAAGGCACCACAAGGTGAACATGTAGAGGATTGAGCCCTTAATGTTTAAGGCTGTACAAGATCAACGTGCTCAGTTGGTCCTTCATCTGAATCATGATAGAATCGATTGATGTAGAATTGGTGTTGAAACCATTGAAGTGGAGGACAAAAAGGTGGAGCAGGGTAGTTTGATCGAACAACATGGACAGTTCCCTGTAGTGCAGAAGCCGGAACCATCCCGTACCAAGGAGTTAACTCTACGATAGTCTCCGCTTTGGAATGACGAGGGAACGGAAGAGTGTGGTTCTTTTCATCGTTTGTAGCCCACCGTAAAGATATGCATTTCAATATGTGGTCGATGTTTGTTGCGGGGGGTAAAACCTCGAAATACCGGACGAATGCCACCTCTGGTGCGGCAAGTGCAGAATCAAGGAGAGATATTCGAATCAGAGCGACTACCTGGGCAACCCAAGTCTCTGAATCTTCTCCGCTTACCAATACAGTGGAAAACTTTGGCTTTCTACTGGGACCAAATGCTGGAGAAGCGAAGACACGTTGGATGATGGGGTATTTGGGTCGTCCCAGCTTAAGTGCCTTAGAAAACGAATCGAAGTGTTCAAGAGTCGGAACGAAACCGCCTTTCACGAGGGCCGAATTCACCAGAGTTATCCTTGTCTTTTCTGGGAAGTATGTAATAGAGTGCTCATCCAGTGTTTCTTTCACGAGACTGAGGAAAGGAGGAAGGGCCTGTTCACCAATTTGGTCAAGAATCGACCTTGTGTCCGTACTTGAGAACATCTCTCTAACAGCAGTCCATGTTTTTGAACTGGACATACTTGAAACAAATTGTTGAAGAGCTCGTAAAGTGAAAGAACGCCCTCTCATTGCAAACCGAGGAAGCTGTGTGGAAGTTCCTGGTAAACCTGGATTACGCTGGTAAGGAGTATTGCCATTCCATTGCTTTCTAACATGTCCGTGCTCAATGGATCGAATAGTCTCCTCCACAGCCGTTGCTGTTCTTCTGGACGTCTTTTCGTAGTGTCTTTTAAATAGCAGGTGTGCATGTTCGTATATGCCTGCGTCGTAGTACTTGATACTTCCCAGACGGCGAATATCGTCCACGAGATGATCGAGAAGATGAAACTTCAGAGTTCCCAGTCTGGAGGGATGAAAATCCGCCAGAGTCTTTGTTGCGGAACGCTTGAAGGCTTCAATCTCCGAACTAAGACACAGGAGAGAGCTTTCAGTCCAATACGGGTCACGATTGTATCTGAATAAGGTCGAAAGCAAGTCCGAGTACTGAGAGAAAACGGTTGTGATTGGGGCAACGTCCTGTTCTCCACAGCATATGTCAAAGAATGCTCCTATGAAGGGAAAGACCATGTCAAGTGCTTTATAGTTTTTGGCCTCCAGTATTCCACGGAGACCGTCTTTCGTGAAGATACCATTCAAAGATTTGCCTTTCTCCTGCGTGGAGAAATCGATATGTAAACCTTTGGCAGGAGAATCGCGTTCTATGGCAGCTAGAATTGCGTTTGCATGGTTGAGGAGTTGGGTGCGTATCGTTCGAAATGAACGCGATGCAGATGTTCCTATTGTGGTGCACAGGGTGTCTGACTGCAGTCTCTCGATTGTGGCCGTTTTTATCAACTTTGAGATGCCGAGATGCAAGTTTTGTAATGGTTCGAATGAGAACAGACTGTATGGAGACAATCCCGGGATCATTCCAAGGCTTACGGAAGTTTCGAGGAACGAAGGAATGAGAGATCTGGAATTTGAACGCATCAGAGTATCCGCTTGAGATCTCCTCTCCCTCGCACGACGTGGACGTCTTTCCGCCTCGTCTTTTTGTGCATGTTGCAAGATAGCTGTGTATGTCTTTCGGATGCTTTTCGTGTGCTTCTGAGAACGTCCGTTGAATGAGGTGGGAATAGGACTGCATAAAGATGAGCGAGGGGCTTTGCATCTATGACACGGGCTTTCCGTTTTGGTCCCATGAAGAATGGACAGAATGTCCTTAGCCTCAGGAATATCCGCACAATAACTTGCAAGCAGAGGATGGCACACTCGACTTAGTTTGTCTTCGCCGATGAACTGAAAACCTTTCTGCGTGAGATTTAGAATGGGCTCCAGGACTTGACGAAGAGATTCTTGAAGGATTTGCATCCTGGACTCGCGTAGAGACTTGCTAGAAACGAATGGCATTGCGTCTGCTTCAGATGCGGAAACCTCGATCAGTGTGGTAGGGAAGTATGCCACTACTGTGAGGTCATCACGGATACACTTACGGCGAAGCTCGTCGGAGAAGTTGAGAAATATGAGGTGAAGAGGATAGGCGGTAACCGATGTTTGCTTTAGAGTTGTTGAAGACTTATCGGTGTATACCTGCAGAAGACCTACGAAAGATTCACTGTAACTTATTTCTTGGGAGTACCACACTATTCTACTATCCAAAGAGCCCATGACCATTTCCTTAAGTTTTGAGGTGGCGTCTCTTGCGAGAGAGCCGGACATGGGGTGAGATATTTTCGTGGAGTGGGTCTGAGGTATAGGGTGGAAGAATGTGTTTTCGTTGTTAGCCAACTGGAGCTGTTTTACAAGTGTCTGAACGGGGTCTCTCGTGTAGAGGGTGGCGCTGAACTTACATCCTTCTGGCGAGACAGTTCTTCGATTGAAACCGTCCTTTGAGGCGTATCGTTCGAAAATGGCGTTCTTCAGTTCTGTACAGCGCTTGGAACTTGTTATGGTCTCGTTGAATCGCTTTTGCGAGAATCGCGGGTCCCAATGTAGCCCAATTAGCTCGTCAGCCTCACGATGACCAAGGTTGGAAGCTACTGAAGCCAGACAAACCGTGAGATAATCCATATGCAAATCACCGAGGGTCTCCTCAGAAGGCACTGGGCGGGAACTGCTTCCGTGTTCTCGCTCTAATGACGCGGGACCCGGGGAAGGAGAAACACAATGCGAAGTGTCCGGAATGAGAGGGGCGCACGGAGTGGGGTCGACGATATCCTCGGACACCGGAGGCTCGGGAAGGGGACAAGGGGCAGTGACCGTTTCGGAAGATGCGGGCGCGGGTGCGGAAAGCTTGAGACGCTTGCTTCTCCGAATGGGCCGGCTATTGTCGTCTTCCAGCGCTGCTTTCAGACGAAACGGGCAATGGTTGACATGCTGTTGAAGAGATAAGACTCCTCGGCGAGTAACGAAGGGGCACCCACGCTTCTTATGTGTACAGTAGTAGACCATGGGAAGAAGAAATGAACGAGAAACGACGACAAAGACTGCAAGGGAAGGCCGTCCGAAGGGAGAAGGAGGTCGAGCGACAGTCAATATCGACGTCTTGCTCAGAACGGAGAATATATTTTGAGTTTAAATCACGTGCTTTCGTTCAAAAAGGTACGTAGGTACACGTCGACCTCAAGACAAGGGTGTACTTCTCGTATTATCTACCACTGGTTATAAACCTGTGGTTTCCCAACGTTCTACGCTGTACACTTGTCCAATCTCGCACAGAAAAATAAATCTCTTCCCTCCGCCGCCGCCCCCGCCCGTCCGACGTCCGACCTTTTGTTACCGTCGTGATCCGTGCCATCCTCGCGTTCCACTCCGCTCCGTCGTACTTTTTTCCGCCCTCGCACTCGCTACGAAGTGCGAGGGCGGAAAAAAGTACGACGGATTACGAAGTAGCGTGATGAGAATGGATTCCATTAAGCGGACATGAAGCGTACCTCATTCTCTTTCTCCGCCCTCGTCGAACGCCTCCATAAAGCGGACAGCATCCGTATCTCACGGATCTATTCCGTGCAGTCTTTCTGTGCAGTCTTTTCGTACGTGCTTCCATTTCCTTCTACGTATCTTTGTTCTAAACTAACCAACCACGTCTCTTCGCGCTCTGCGACATGTAAACGGCAGGAAAAAGGCTTTGGGTTACTTTTGCGAGTTACTAGGTCCCTCGACTTTTCTAGCGCAACGTTTCTGTTTTGCTCTATCAATGGTACGTTCTATCGCATTTCAACTGTATCCAACGGAGCATTTACTAACTTATGGATACTTTCTGCTTGCGTATACAGGTAAACGACCAATTTCATTTCGTCTCTCAAGATCGATCTCTGGCTGTTCGGGATAGGCGATTCTGATACTTGGTTGGGACATAGGCGGCTCTTTCGTTTATCGCATCTTGCGGTATGTTTGCTGCATGGGCATTCTTGGTGTCCTTGCTTGTGAGTTCTCGCTTCGACACCTTTCGCGCTTTACGATGATGGTGGGCTGGTAATCTAACCGATCCGTTTCCTTCTTCTTTTTCATTTTGCGAGTTACTAGGTCCCTCGACTTTTCTAGCGCAACGTTTCTGTTTTGCTTTATCATTGGTACGTTCCATCGTATTTCAAATGTATCCAACGGATCATTGACTAACTTATGGATACTTTCCGCTTGCGTATACAGGTAAATGATTTTTGATGCGGACGTAGCTCACGAGTTGCAGGTGCAGGTTCCTCAAGTAGGGAACCATGCATCTGGGCATGGTTCCCTACATGAGGAACGGAGAGGATGAGGCGCTTCGCCCCTCATCCTCTCGGAGTGCGTATTTGTTCTACCGATACAGCCGATGGTGGACGTGCAGTCTGCGGCATCTGCCGCAGATTGAGCCTACACCCGCTCCATCATGGGGATATGGTACATGTAATATAGCGAAGTAGTGGTTAGCAAAAGCGGTCGATAGAAGAATAGATTCGAATAAAACGGTATGATTTCATAATGGGCATCATCTGTACTAGCACTAGTATTCCATGCGTTGCAGGGTATCATTCCGCAGAAGGTATCGTGTAATGTGCACCTTAATGGAAACTGAACCTAGACTTCGCGAAATACAGTTCAGGTAGCCCTCGACTAAAGAACTAGCACGAGTGGAAAACCCACCAGTATTTATTGCACAGCGATTCCGGACGACCCAAGCAATTATCTCCAAATTTTGAAATAATTGATCTCGATATTTTTTCAAAAAATTTACTGGACGACCCTTGCCAATTTCTGGACGACCCTCGCCAAAAACTAGCATCTGCAAGAGACAGACGAGCCTGAATCACCCTTGAAGGGGACGCCAAAGGATGTCCATGGTGAGCATCCGTATCCCGCTCAGCGAGATTGAGAACATTTTCACGTCTTGAAGGTGCAGAGCACGACGGAGTGGGTTGTGCAACTGTGCACTGAGCGCGTTGGAGTTCACCGCCACGGGCGCTGATTGGTGCCATCCGTGGGCCACGTTCCGTGCAGTCAAGTGCAACTTCCATTTAGTGGTCCAGAGACCTCCACGCTGTGGTGCAATCCGCCTCCTACAGTGTGGGCTCGTGCAACGGCTGTGCCGGGGACTCCAAACATCTGGGCATAACAGCGTCGCTTGTAGCGTGCAGCTCAGACTTCATCAAGGTCTGCGTGCCGAGATTCCGTGCAAGACGGTGAGTTGTATCTCCATCAGGAGCGTTCAAGGCCAAACCAGCGTTTGCTGGGACAACAAATTCACTCGAAGCCGAGGATGTGCCGTGGTGAATGTGCGAATCACCTGGAAGAACCGGCGCATCGGCGACATGACTGTCCGGTGAAACCGAGATACTCTGCCTACGGTCGCGACTGCGAATACAATTCTCAAAACCAACCACGTTGTGTGTGTCTACTTTTCCGAATGGTGCGGTGTCCTCTGTCGACTCGGTTGTCGGGAAACCATCCTGATCAGTTCGGTACTGCGTCTCCAAAGTCCTCGATTCAAAAAGGCACGCGAGTGCCATCTTCTGAGATTCCAGCAACGCTGTTGACAACGAACCGTGTCTCACGGACTGTAGACTGTAGTTCCAAAGATTTGGTGTCGGATAACGACGGTGAAACCGGTAAATTCTCATGAGCGAGGGAAGCGTCCTTCAGAGAATCCGCCACGGCGAGCAACACTTCACTGCGTGGCATTGAAGCCGAATCAGAATCCCGATTTCGGACAACATCATACGCAAGTGCGGTACTCTCCATCAACGAAGGTTCGGCGACAGCTCCAGAATCTGGAATAGGAGACGATTCACATACTAACGGAACTTCCGGTCCACTGAAATCTTTCTTGATGTGTCCAGTCGTTCGCGTTACACAGGAATTATGACGCGCAGTAGCGCTTAACGATTCTCAAGGAGAACTTGAGTCCTCCTCCCCCTCCTCAGACGGAGCGTCATGGGAGGTGGTAGAAACACCCAACCGACGGGGATAAACGCCGCGCGGTTGCGTGAGAAAAGCAAGGCCATTCTGGCCAACGTCCGATAGGTTCGGTAATCTTGGGATACCCAAAGATTCGGGACGCATAAGCATTCCCTGTCCCACAGGTTGAATATCCACTTGTACAGAAACTGTAGTTTCCATCGTAAGAACGGGATCATTAACTACTTCAACGCTCTTTGGAGAAGCATCATCACCATGAGTGTTTGAAAATGTCCGCTCAATAGCGTGTTGCTTCTTGACGAGCCGTTCGCAAGCGCGATTCATCGCACGCTGTACGGCAGCTGGCATTTCTGTGAGCCATAGCTTCCAGCATATCTCATAATTCGTAGAATACGGTACTCTATCCAGCAGTAGCTGAGCATCATCTCTCTTCGCAGAGGACCTTGTTTCGACCTTTGTCGCGTTAGACCGACGGTAGTCGAGAGATGCAAACCAAGATCCATCCGACAGCTTGGCAAACACAACCATTGACATAGGCAGTAACTTCGAATCATTCGGGTCTATCTTCGAATGTTTCGAATCATTTTCCTCCTCCTCGGAGTGAAGTAGACTGATCGCATCGAAAGCAAGTCCCTCAGAGGTGGCAACTGCCATAGGATGAGGCAGAACGGATCCAATAACTTGGTTGTGTGCCAGATACTGGTGCTTTTGTCCAATTTTGGAAACCAAAACCGTAAACGGTTTGTCAGGTTCAACCTGAACGAGTACATCCGCGAACCCGAGATTGTGCCTGTTTGACAGTAAAGGAACCTGTTGAACAAATCGAACTCCGTGATGACGGGAACTGACTTGAACCCAAGCTTGGGATTGCGGTGGTATAAAAAGCGATCCGTAAACACGAAGCTTGTTAGATTCCCGGGAAGCCGGTAGATATTCCTGTGCTGCAGGTAGAAGAAACTTCTTCTTCGACGCACGCTTATGCGGACGACGCACGATTGGAATTGAAGAACCATCGGCTAAATCAACACGCTTTGAGCGGGGTCTAATGGCTTCGATAAACTTGTCACAAAAGTCACGACCCAAAATAATGGGGGCAGGCAATGACCGACACACAATAAAGTCGAGGTTCACAACTGTGTATCCCAAGCGAACAACCATTTCTGTCCTTCCAACCGTTGACAACGGGTTGTCCTTCGCATCAGCGACATCGGGAAGCACGCAATCGCGGATATGATCACGCACAAACTGCGGTAGCAGTAATTCTACGAAAAAGTTCGGACCAGAGCCTGTATCCAAAACAGTGAGATAACGCACCATGAACTGGGTGGAGTGGCCAATGTCGGCGAACACTTTAAAGTGTCGCTTCGACATGACCATGACTCGATCCGGGAGCCGGTTGTGATGAACCCGTTTCCACGGTCGACGCAAAACACCGAAGTGTTCAGAGTCCATGTCTGAGACGGCCTGGTTTCTGGTAAGGATTTGACCTGGGAGCGAGGCAGAGAAGTCTCGGGCGTCAGCAATCTCGACATTGAGGACGCCTCTCCAGAAGTGGAGACTCCCTTTACCAGTTTTTCTGGGACTCGACCGCCTGGGGCGGAGCCTCAGAATCCTGAACCACTAGCAGTGGGGGCTCGCAGCAACGTCCGTACTAAAATGGTAAGGTTCGACAGCTTGCGAAGCAGTGTTTGACAACGCGATTCACGGTTGACGAGCCGGACTAATCGGTGAGAAATCGGCCTTCGCACGAAGATACGACGTCATTGGAACGGATGCAGCCTTCTCTGGAGTGAGACCCTCATAATTGTTAGCAACAGAGGACCATTCCCTCAAGGGAAGGTGACAATCTGACGACATGTGACCGTGTCCATAGCAGGCATGGCAGATAATTCCAGGTCTTTGACCATCAGAAACCTGAAGGAGCTCATCACAGTACACGGCTTGGAGGGCACCGCTTGGCGGGCATACTCCAATACAAGACCACCATGTTGGCGTACATCACTCTTGCGAAGATCTCGTAACCCGTGAAAACGGAGAGCATCTGCCGATTGCAGGTGAGCTTCCACATTAATGGTGACCAATGCATCCGTGTCGGGCCAGAAATCTTCTGTTAGGGAGCGATTATAACTCCAAATATCGGAGGAAGAGTCTGAAGACCAATCTGACGAGCTCGAACCGGTTGAACTGTGAGACGTTTGAGTTGACTACGACGATTCGGCTAGATTCGAGTCGGAATCAAAACCACTCTCAGGCATATCCTTTACAGAGGTGTGTTCCAACCTGCATTGCAGTACTTCAACTTCCTCTGCGAGGGCATCCTGCTGTTCACGTAGGACTTGAATTTGCCTTCTGGCCGCTTGACACATGTCGGAACGACTTCCACAGGGAGTCAAGAAAACCAGAAAACTGTAGATTAAAACCTCAAGCCTGTGTAACACACAAGAGTTGATAGACGCGACCGTATCGACGGGAACCACGCACTACGATAGTAGGCGATTCTACCAGAGTAGCTGGTAGAAATTTCTACAGTAGCAACACCGTACCGACGAGAATGACAAATTACGGAAATAGGGTGAGCCAGCAGTACAGAACTGAGCGAAACTAACAACCAGAACGCGGAAAGACGAAGCCAAACACGAACGTAGTCAACCACGACTTCCACCAGAAAAAGATCTGTGTTCTCCACTAATTCAAGGTGGTAAACCATAATTTGCACGAAACCAGCTCGCTAGGCTCAACACGACTTCTACGTCGGAAGACTCAATGTGGTGCAAACCCCGAAAACGGGAGAAAGGCACGAAGGTGTTCGGAGCCTTCCCCTCAGTAAGGAAGCAACAGCAATAGAGCCACTCACGGGTAGACACTCACGGGTAGATGTACGAGCTGATCGTAAACCGGGATCTACCTTCACGATAAACGTGTGAGGGTGTGAGATGGCCGAGAAGTCGGGTGGAGATCCACGTGAGCGTGTGTGTATCTCTCTGATGAGGTGAAACAATCCAAAAAAGTAGTGAAGACAACGACAATGACTCGGAAGTCTACAGACCACTTAAAAGTGGACAATAAACCCGAGAGAAGGGGGCAAAAGAGAACCACAAAAGTGGGAAAAGGAAAACGAACAACCCAACGAAAGGGACATAGTGGGCGAGCCACAAGAGACCAGAATGGGAGACAGAAAACGTATAAAGGTGTGAGAATCCACGAAAGTGTGTAATAATTACTGAAATAACCACGAAGAAGTCGGTGACGCTCCTGTTGAGCAGAGTGGTTAAACTAACCGTGCACGACGCGGCCAACCCCCAAGGAGGTGCGGGAACACGCGAAGGCGGTGCGGCTTAGAGCCAAGAACGATGGTTTAAGCCAGGATGGGGAGTTTATTTGGCGGCAAAGGCCGAGGGCCGAGCCACTATATGCTGTAGTATACTCCCTACAATAGGTGCGAAACTATCGAAATAAATATCTAAATTATCAGCAATGCTGTGACACTGGCGTTCAATCGTGCCACACTTGTAAACCAAGCCAGCAATGCTGTGGCACATACTGCAACTGTGCTCAATCTCCAATGCACTGCAGGTACCATCGACTTCGATGCGAAAGCGAGTATATATCCGAATGCCTTGCACTACAATTCACTTTATATGTGTCCATTCTTCGTCGTAATGGCTTGTCATGGGTGGCGAAAGACCACTCTAAACTCGCCGTTAGACACATCGTATCAGCTGTGAAGCTTGGATCTCTGCAACAACGCCTCGAAAGCGATCTGGAACTGGTTTACGCACCGCTCCGGAAGGACTTCAAGGGATTTATGAAGCACGCACTCACAGTCGTTGAAGCTGTTCAAATTGTTGACACGGGTCCACCGTCCCGGGCACGTTCATCCAAGACGTAGAACCGGAGTAACAGCAATGCAAGCACCACTCGCAGCAGAACGGGGGCTGACTCTTCATCTGGAAACACAGATGGCACAGCGAAATCAACCAACCAGAAAGGGAAACGACAACCACCTTGCCCGCATCCGCCTTGAAAGGCTGATGGCGCCCGTCGTTGTATTGATGACTGTCCCAAGGCCACAGAGGCCGAATAGGAAAATCTGATGTCCGAACTCCCAGCAAGGAAGGCCGCCGATGGTCCTTCGCGGTCCACACGCGGGCAAAAAGCCAAACGTAACAACTCCGGTGTCGTTGCACGACTACAACCTTCTCAGCAGAACGCCTTGCTGGCTTGCTATGTGACGGTTTCTGATGGAATCACATCCATCGATACGACTTGGCGCTGCGACGATGGCAGCGATGAGCGTATCGTCTCACCACGGCTGGCCGAGGACGCTGCTATGGAAGGGATTGGAAAGATCTCTGCCATTCAGAAGGTGTCTTTAGCAGCCGCTCTGAAAAAAGGGCATCAGAATACAGCGCAGATGTTTTCTTTCTTACGGACTTGGACTGCGCCTCGCACCATCCTTCACCTGGCGTCTGGAAACCTCGCGCTCATGAACATCTTTTTCTTGGTAGCTGACGATGATTTAGCATGTGAACACCTCTTCATCGGAAGACCCGTCCTGCAGCACCTACGTGTAGACACCCATACGCTTTTGGACAACAACAGGTCTGCCCTCAACGGCTCGGACTGTTCCGACGTTGGAAACCCCACCTCACTCTCGACATAGGGCTATGTCAGTCGTCTGATGATTGCTCGCATGAGCGTCGTACCCGCCAATACATCGCCATCATCACCCGATCGGCCTCGAGTTGTCTACGACACCGCCCGTCGTGACGAGAATCCCTTTCCTGACCCAGCACTCCTTGACCCTGCTGACGCTGACCAAGAGAGCGACATTTACGAAGCAGTCACTGTCATGGTTGCCAGTGCCGTGGAAAACGGCTTTCCTGAAGAGCACGCATGCACATTGAAACAGATTGTCCAGGAGAGCCTCAACATCTTTCGGACATCCCTCTCTTCCAGCCCGGCTGCCAAGGTCGCCTCTCTGAAGATTTCTCTGACTCCTGACGCTGGCCCGGTCCGAGTTCGCTTGCGCAAGCACTCATAAGAGCAGCGCAAATTTCTGGATGGCTTCGTCACTGGGCTCATACAGGCGGGCATGGCCTACCCCAATCATTCCTCTCCCTGGGCGTCAACCCCTCTCATCGTCCTGAACCCGGGAGCAGCCCGATTCCGCTTCACAGTCGACCTCCACCCCGTCAACCAGCACACTGTAAAGCATCAGTACCCCATGCCGAACGTCGAACAGGAGCTTCTGAAGTTGGCGAAATCGCGTTTCTTCGCCTCGCTTGACCTCTCACACGGCTACTGGCAGTTCCTCTGGATAAGAACTCTCAAGAACTCCAGTCTTTCATTACGCCTGACGGTGTCTTCTCTCCCACCAGGGTGCTCCATGGCACTACCAATGCTACAACCCTTCTGCAGTCGGCGCTGGCCAATGTTTTCCACAAAGACTTGCTCCGTCAGTTACTATATTGGCTTGATTATATACTGCTGCACAGTCACAGCATCGCAGGACTTCTGAACGGCATCCGCCTTCTTTTCCGCACCTGCGCTCACTATTGCATTCGATTGCACCCCCGAAAGTGCATACTGTTTGCTAAGTCAATTCGTTGGTGTAGTCGCATTGTATCTGCCGATGGGGTCCGCTACGATCCGCAACAGCTAGATGGCTTGGTGCTTATGAAGTCACCGATAACTGGCGCACATCTCCAGCAGTTCGTGTGCGCAATGCAGTGGGTGAAGACCATATCCCAGGATTTACTGAATTGATCTCTCCGCTGCATGAATTCCTGGAACGCGTTTACGATCACGTTGGAAAACGCACCAAACGCGCTGTGGCAGCAGTTCAGTTGAACTCCCTCGGATGGGACGAACATGAGAGCAGCGCCTTCGAAAACTGCAAAAGAGCACTCACCCAAACCGTGACGCTCGCTCATCGGGACGAAGAGCAACGCCTCTGCATCTACACCGACGCTTCTGATTCTCATTGGTCTGTTATTGTGACACAAATGGCATACGAAGACCTTGCGAAGCCACACAACGAACAGCGCCACACCCCGCTTGCGTTTTGTTCTTGGCGTTTCAATCCAACCCAACTCGGCTGGTCGACTCTCGAGAAAGAAGGTTTCGCCATCATGGCCACTGTGGAGCGCATGCACTGGTAGGCAGCCACAGCTGGAGGATTTGACCTCTTCACTGATCACAACAACTTGGTGTTTTTGTTTGATGCTCTATCGCTCCTCCCAGATCTCAGTCAGTCATCGATTCGGAAAGTTCTCCGCTGGCCCGTGCGCCTAAGCGCTTTCTCGTACCTCTGTTTCCATATAAATGGTCTCGAAAATGTGTGGACTGACATGATGACTCGCTGGTGCGCTCCGCCTACCGTTCGTCGTTTGATCAAGATCCCCGTTTTGCCGTCATCCAATGCAGAAGAATTTTGTTGGCCCTCCCCAACCGAACTTGCCGAACAACAAGAACGCAATGCACATCATCGCCCCAAGAATCTGGTCATTTCGAAAGGACTTTAGCACACATCAACCGGCGCAATTTAGGACCCAAACGCCTCAGAAGAACTTCAACTACGTCTCTGCATCATCGCACACACCTGACCAGCGGGACATTGTGGAAGGCAGGCGACTCTGAACTCCTTGAGCAATTACTATCAGTGGAACGCCCTCACCGACGACGTACACCTTTTCGTGAAGAGTTGCATCCATTGTAGCCCAACTCTTGGAGGAGAGAAAGTTCCGCGCCCATTTGGGGCCGCAGTACACGGCGCGAAGGCAAATGACCTGCTCCAGTTCAGTTACATCGAAATCGGGCCGAGCCACGCAGGCCCCAAGTACATCCTGATGCTCAGAGACGATCATTCGGACTACAAATGGTTCTTCGCAACACCCGGAACCTCTGCCGAGAACGCCGCTTTAGCGATCGTAGACTGGTGCACGGCCTTCAACGCCCCCCAAGGCCTAATGTCTGATGGTCCTACACACTTTCGAAACGAAACCATGCGCATGGTCACGAAAGGGCTTCGTGCTTCGCATCATTTCACGCTGCCTTACATGCCTTGGAGCAACTGAGCAGTGGGACTCCTTGGCAAGGAAGTCATTGGCAGCTTTCGTGCACTGGTCTCGGAACTTCAGATGGATTTCTCAGAGTGGCCGGACCTTCCACCCGTCATACAAAGCATTCTGAACAACTGACCCTCACCTCAACGCAAGAACATCGCCCCTATCACCGCATTTCTTGACATGGATCCAACTCCTCCGATCGTAACCTTTCTCTGCACTACCACCATCGAGGTGATGACTACAACCGAAGCACTGTTAGAAAAGTGCGTGAACATCGACGCCCTCAAGGCGATAGTTGCAGAGCTGCACCTCTTGGTGCATTCGGCGCTGCCGAAGAACAGAGCACTCTCTCGCTCTCGCTCTTCGAAAGGAAAGCTCCCAAATTTCGAGAAGGGTGAATTTGTTCTAGTGGCTCGTGAAAACTCCCACGCCGGCATGAAGTTGGCGCTGCGTTAGCGCGGCCCCAGAAAAATTGTTAAAGCGCTTTTAGACTACCTTTTCCAAGAAGAAGATCTACGCAACGGTATGGTAGAAGATGCACATGGCGCTCGCTTGAAGTTCTATCACGACGCCTCTCTCAACAAGGAGGTAATAACGTCACATGTGCTTACATCTGAAACGGGTATGCAGGTTTTACCGTTACTGAAACTGCTCGAGAACAAAGATGGAATATTTGTTCATGTTTGCTGGAAAAATCTCACCAAGGACAAAGATATTTCGTAGACACTTACACAGATGTCCAAAGACGTGCCAGTCATGATGATAGGTTAACTGCTCTGCAAAACCACGCCCCAAGCATGGGCTAAGAAGGCAAAAAAATTACTCGGTCTTTGATGAAGGAGAGTGTAGTGGGCGTTACTGAGCGACTTCGCAGACACACTACGCAGTTAATTACTTAGGAGTTTAGATTGAGTGTTACCCGCGTAGACCGCGAGGCATGCATCATCTTCTTGCGTCCACGTCAATCAAAGACCGACCCATTGATTGCACTGTAGATTTGGGTCGAGCTCAAGCTGTGCTCGTTCTCGAGCTGTGGCGTACTTAACGCTTTGCACTAACGCCTCCAGAGTAAGCCGGAGGCATCAAACTCTACACTTTCTACTCCATCATGTTGCGCTTACGACTAAAGCACACATCGTAGTTGGAGATATAGCAGTATATATGTCAATTTGCTTAGGCTATAACAAGGTATATTCGTTCTAAAGAATGTTATTATCAAACTACAAGTTTTAGAAAAGTTTCTAAAAATGAGGAAAACATTGAAAAAACAGCAAAATTACTCAAACTAAGGGACATCTTAACAAATTGATAACTATGTTTACTATTTATAGTCAAAAATAAACTAAAAACTTAACTCGAAAACCACTTAGGCTCTTATAGTACGCACGTGTAGGAAAATTAGTGGTTATGAATGTGACACGTGTCTCCCTGTAAATGACTAAATGTGTTCTAGAATTTTATTGCATTTGCTAGTCAGTCAGTCACTAGTCACTTATTTTTCTATCAAGTCAGCCAGTCGCAAATACGGGCCTGGTCTGCTGAGTCGTTATGAAGAGATTTCGCTTCCCTGCTTGCATTCAACTCATTTGGTTCATCGTAAACCTCATCCCCGCACTGCGTCATCGGTTGAGGACTAAGCTTGAATAGTGTTTAGAAATCGAAAGAATGACATCGGTTACAGGCTGATGTTTTTGACACATCGCTGGATATGTGTAATTTCCCCTGGCGGCGTTCAATCCTACAAATGATCGTCTTCCCAATTCGTGTTATCATCGCCATTTTTCTGTGTAGTACTATGTACATGAAGAGGAACCGCTTCTGGTGTCGTTCTTCGGTTCTCCGTTAACGGACCCATTGCACAGTCATCTCGTATCGTGTCTTTCATGATTACGTACATCACATCATCAAAGGAAGTCAAAAATATATTAACCACCACGCGCAAAACTACCAGCACAAGTGCTATGATGGCAACAGCACCGTGGGAAACGCGGTTGAAGACAACTATAGCGACGACGATGTCAGGTCTTTTTTGAAACGTTCGCCCATCAACAAAAATCCATGGTGCTGCTGTTGAATTGAGCACAACGTCCATTCTTCGCAGTTGCGAGGCAAGAGAACGTGCGAGAAGATCATGGGGTTCTTCAAAGGTCTCTTCTTCGTACACATAAGTCATTGCGCCAGATGTTACGCTAAAGATTCCGGAGCGCTCCTCGAAAGACGGAATCGACCGGTTCAACGTTCCCTCGACTACTTTTCGGAACACAGCAATTAACTCTTGGTCATTGATATCCCACCTGAATGGCGCAACCTGTAGCTCCCCCTGCCCAATTGTGCGAATGACAATAGACAGTTGGGCACTTGTTCGTTTCCCACTAGCGGTTGACTCAATGGCAAAAGTGTGGACATTGTCATTGAGGTTTGTATGCAGGGTAATAGAATCAAGCTCTTGGTCCTGAACAGAACTTGCCATTATGTCCTCTTGGAACGAGGAGATGCATTTCAGGACAGCTGAAGCACGATGGATTCCGCGTGTTGGCACAAAAAAATCATCACAACCAGTTCTCACGTCAATTTTGCGAGGTGAGATGTCAGTCAGACCGAGTTTTGGGTCGAAGGCTGTGGCTCCGGCCGTTACAGAACTAAAAACAGGAGCGCCGGCGATTATAGCAGCAAATTCAGCCACGAAAAGACCTGCGGCCACTGCCCAAGAGGTGCAGCGAACGAGATTGTGTCGCCTCAGAGCGGCTCCGAAGTTGTGCCTCAACACTTGCTGACGTTGCCGCTCGTTGGCAAAGCACGAAGACGTGATGGGTTTTTGGAGAAAACTCAACGTACGCATCCTGTGATACAAGACGTGCCGATGCACGGCACGTCTTTGCAACGTGGGGGTGGCGTATATCATTGCGTCGCAGATGTTTGCCAGCTCCACAATGATGACGAGGGCTAGCACTCCATGGATCACATCGTTTGATACATCATCTGTCACAAGGCGGTTGAACACTGTCGTCGTTTTGACGGAGAACGGTTCGACCTCCATGACGACTTCGAGAAGAAAGTGATATCAAAGAAAATTCCGGCGTGAACATCACTTATATCGTAATGGTATTCCTCTTGACAGCTTGCTTGCTATTCGGCACGTTGTCATGATGACCATGACCATTTAAAGATAGAATACAGTGTGTGCCCCGCAGCAAGCAGCCTACGGCTGTCACCATGATCATTATGATTGAGACGGGGTTCAGTGCTTTCGTTCTTCGTCAAGCAGCACCGGAACTGTGCAGAGGAACCATACTGTGCACCGCACAGACCATACTGATTAAAATCGGAAGACCAAATCTTGTTGTCAAACAGGACCAAGCTTGACATGGATCGGGGCGCGCTTGACATTGAATGTCAAGCTCCTGGCGAGCTTTACATCACAAGAACATGGTCTCATTTTTATTCACAGGTTAAGTAGTTCACCAAAGGCGCTTTGACATCGAAGACAGTGAGAGACAGTGGTCCAACTCTCCTGCCAACTTCGGTCTTCAGCCTTCGCCACCATATTCCTGCGCGTCAGCCCGGTCCAGCTGCGTTGCTGTATGAAAAGCCAGTTCAAAGACAGTTGCGCACTGTATGACAAGCAAGTTATCAACCGGGAGCTCGCTCGCAAGAAGGCTTTCCACGGCTGCCATATCGTGTTCTCGCTTTGCTCGAACACGATATAACGCCTCGGTCCGCCTTTTGCGAGCTTGCTCCGGTTGATAACTTATACCTTCGTACTTGCTTAAGCCCCGAGTCGAGACTCCCCACGTCCCCAGGTGTGGCGGGAGTCCTGGTCCGACGGAAGCGTAGTGACAACAACACAGCAACAGCAACAAGATTAGTCGTGTATACCCAAGGTGATAAGTGTATTTCTAGCAATGCATTTCTGAACAGCGACATTGCTTCCGGTTACAGATAGCCAATTAGAATGCCAGGATATTCCTTCGTATGCTACACGAGGACCAAGATTTAAAGGTCCTCTCGCACTTGCTGGCCAACTATATTGAGCGCAGTTAGCGCGGGTACTTCAGAGATCACTTCCATTGTTCGACGAAAGAAACGAAAAGCTTGCGGAAGGTGCGGTACAGAAGGGGTCTATGTGAGCATTAGCTCTGGGCGAAGAGCTCTTCTTTCTGGCAAGTACCTTTCTTTCCCGGCTCATTTGTTAGACAAACTTCGAGACCTTTAGAGTATCTACTGAACGAAATGGAAATCTTGTTGTTGATGTATGTTTGTTCCACAGTGTTGCATATTTGAAGCTTCCCTAAAGTGAACTGAAACTAACATACATTGTCAAGCTACTGCTTTGTTTGTAAAGTGCTAGGTAAGATATCATCAACAGACACTTTTCTACCAACATGCTTTCCCTGAAGGGTGCTTCCGTCTTTAACCGCTTTGTAAGCGGCAGTGTGGAAAATGCGTGCGTCAGCGGATTCCTACTTCTTCTTTGTCTGTTGCTTCTGGAAGACATAGTTCGGCTTGCCCTTTTCCCATCAAATACTCTCAATAAGAGAGCTATAGATCGATACATCATATTTTCACGATTGTCATCAATGCGGGGTTTAATTCGTCTCGCTTCTGGCCGTGAGTGGCCTTCAGATGTGATATCAAATTCTTCAACACGGCAACCTCGTTCTTGCTTTGCACGCAGAACCCCACTGGTCATAGAGGAAACCCCGAAGTCGAAATCTGGTGCACAGCAAACGTCCGACAGCGCTGTCAAACCGCTGGACAAAGTGCCTCCCGTGAGATACAACTTCGCAAAGCTATTGTTTCCCTTTACGGCTCGGTTTTTGTTGCTCACGGTAGAGTTCGTTGCCATTTACTTTGGTACTACCAGGCAACATGATGTCCTCGCTGGTGCTGGTTTTGACGCGCGCTTGTTTCCTGTTTCAGATTCAAACGCACAGCCCTTGATTGACATCGAAAATGCTTGCTCTGGCTTCCTTGGAGGCGTGCCAGCGGGGAGCAATGCTGGAGAGCTGCTCCGATGCGTTCAGAATTTTGAAGTTTACCGCAACCCCAGACCGAGTAGTCTTCCTGGCGTTGATCCTGATAATACATCTATCGCACTACTGTTTGACGAAGGCAGAAATGAGTTGGTTTTCCAGGTGTCTCTCCCCAGCGACTACTTCGTATCGAATTTTCGGGTGCAAATCATAATCAATTCGCTTAGCGGAGAAATGTTCCGCATGGCACCACTGCGTCCCGACGTTCAATTTGATGAGAGCTTGCAGGTGTTCAGATCGGTTGTGAGGCGTGCTGTGACTCAGTTAGATAAGGAGCTTGAGGGAAATCTTAGCTTGTTTCCCGGCGGTACGGACCGGTCCATCTTGCCGGAATCTGAGGTTGGCCGAACGTATTTTGTCTACTCGCAAGTTCTGCTCACGACCGACGACAACTATTCTGCGAAGGAAGTGAAGAACGACACGATCAGTGCAATTACTGCTGCCTCACGCGCTCTGCCGCTGGGACGAAACTCATCTGGGGTGCCTTGGGTGCATGACGGGAAGTCCGGATACAAGCAAGACGGAAGCGCGATGATAGCCACATTGGAGCTGAATCGCATCGCTCACGGAGCACTGGTGATGATGGTTGCGACGCTGTGGCTCGTTCGCGTGGTGATGCAGAAATGGGCCGGGGTTGGGATGGGCTTCGAGGAGGCGGGGCTGCTTGTGTGCCAGAGAGCGTTCGAGGATGAGAGCGTGCGCGAGAGCATGGGGGACACGGAAGGCGATTCGGGTGTGAGCGAGTTGGTGGTGCGGCGCTTTGCATGGCAGCGCGTCGGTCATCTCGGCTTCGTGCGCACCGATGAGCGGCAGCTGCTGGTGGCCAGCTTCGAACAGTGCCATACGGTCAAGTGAGCGGTCGCGAGTTGCACACGTTGTACGCCGTGGATGCGTGGCATAGTCGTACACATGTTCGATACCCCTGGTAATATTTGTCTTTTTCTTAAAGTTTTAAAGTTTTGCGGAAAATGTCAGTTTTGTAATTGATTTGGGTCACAACTGCACTTTCATTTTGATCTGGTCGCGGCAGATACGTGTACAAACGTACCGTACATACCTGTCCACGCGTAGAAGCTTTCCCACTTGGAGACCAAGCATCGTGAAAAGCAGATGCATAATGAACAATACTATAATCGTCGTGTTAAATTGCAAATAATTTGTAATTGACGTATATACATACATGCATTGGTTTTCATACAATTTTCTCTCAAAAATTCAATGTGCCTTGTTTTGTTACGTGCAAAAAAACATATTTACGAAAAAGTTTTTTTAATACTGCTTGATCAAAATAAAAGGAGTACGTTTTATGGATAAATGAAAACAAAAGAGAGGGCTAGTAACAAAGGTCTCCAATGGGCATTTGCCAAACAAGATTTCCATCAAACTTAGAAAAATGGAATTTCCCGAAATCTCCAGGGTGATTCTCGCAATTTCTCCGAAAATCATCCTGAACCAGAGTGCTCAAAACTGCTCACCCAGGGGGCACGGGGTTATGGGAAGCAAAAGTGGTACCTTTAGTACGAACAAATTACAAGATTACAATTGAAAGGTTTGAATTGCATCCGTGGATACATGCATTGCTCCATGCCATGGAGCAATGCATGTATCCACGAATGCAACGTGGCGGGTGGAAGAACCTTTGCCTGATGCGTCCGACGGTCTCGGCCTTCCTCAGGCTTCAACCCAACTCCAACCGACAACGACACTAACCACCGTCCACAGCATCCCAGCCACCGTCAACAACCCTTCCTCCCGCAGCCCCAGTACGACGGGGGCATCGCGTGCTGTCGCTTGATTGTGTATGTCCACGACGTCGCTACAACACCCCGTCGCATCACGTCTTGCGCTAACGCCCATAGCTCTGCCAGCCGTCGTTCACCGGCGTCTTCGGTCATACCGCGGGCTAAAGCTACCCTGGCTGACATGACCGGCGCCGGTGGTGGCGGCAGCCTGAAACAGTGTGCGTCAGATCGATGCATCGGAGGGTGTTTGCGGATGCGGATGCGGATGCGGGATGGCTGACCAGCTCACGTTGTGCGTTTGCCCCTGCAACTCTCCCAACCCATCTTGACACACGGGCACATACTTTCCGAAACGCAGCGTTCAGATTTCTCGATGATGCACACACTGCCTGTCAAACGAGCCAGTGGCAGCGGCGACAAGGGCGTGTTCGATTTGTTCGTGAAGTGATAGCAGCTTCCGTTCTTGGTGAGCCGCAGTATGATCGCCACAACGTACATAGAGACGCCGCCGCTATCGCGATGGTGACGAGCGGCGGGGAAGAAGGGATGCGCTGACGATCGACGTCGTGGTCATGATCGTCCTCGTACTCGCCATGCAGCATGTTGGTGAAATGGGCGCGTCATCCGCAGGAGATAGGTGGCTCGTATGATGGCGCCACTAGAGCGTTTGATTCTTAAGGAGGTTTGAGAGACGCTTTTCTTGCACCGGCACATTGCGTCCCGGACGGTGCTCCGCGCATACAAAGTCGCCGTCGGTACCGATAGCAAACGTTGGTTGCCACCACTTGCTCGTGTGCAAAAAGACACATCTCCAGAACATTGCGAAAATGCGCCAACGTCGACGTTGCACGAAGGACAACGTGTTCCCCTGAAACACCGATAAATGTCCCATTTCCTAATTTTCGTTCAATTGCTTTTGTTTTTGTAGTTTACAACGTCAGGTTACCGGCAGTAGAATGATACCACCCAGGCGTAGAAGGATACCGATGATACCGATGATACCGACGATACCGACGATACCGCCGGAAGCTCCTACTTGCCAAGGGCAACCGCTCTATTGGGGTTGACAATATGCGTGGGCTACGTGGACACGGCTCGTGAAAACAGAAATACGGGTTGCAGGCCGAAGGCGAAAGATTTTCGTTTGTGATTCGCACTCCGGCAATGTGACAACCTGTACACGTATCGAGGCGAGAAGAAGCATTTTCGGCTTTTATTCTTCAAAGGCTTTCGCGTTCCCTCAAATCCTGCACATTAAATATGTAACACTATGAGAGCCTACAAGCTCCAAGTCACGTCTGATCCCCGTGCTTGGCTTGTAGCTCACGTGTTACGAGACACTACGAAACAGTAGAGACAGAAGGTAGCTTGTAGCGTAGTCGTAGATCTCTCTAGACCTGCTACAACATCTGTATTAAAGGGGCGTTAGCCGGGGGTACAGTTACACTTGCCCGGGCAATTTTATTTATTTAAACGTGCCCGGCGTCGCATAAGGCTTATACGCGCCCGGGCACGTATAAGCCTTAAAGGTGCCCGGAGGAATTTGAAGCGCTCCTGAGGTCCGGAAGTGCTACTCTTCATCTGGTAGCGTTGTAACTCTGCTTTGGTAGAAAGTACGGTACGCAGCTCACGAATACAATAAGAAACTAATAATAAATCTACGCCATCATGCGTTGGGCTTGGATATAAAGTGGTACCATATCTAGATCATCAACGTTGTAGTATTGTAGGCCTTTCGCTAGATTTATGAATAAACTAAAAGAGGTTGACTGATGGACATACAGGAAACAAACGGCGAGAATCGTACTTGGAGTTCTTTTATTCCTTTTGATAATAATGTTAATCGTATAAAATATATGCTTGGAGCGTATAAATATGATTAGTGAATAATTGGTGAGAAATAGTGAGAATATGCCTCCTAATTGCTGATATAACAGTATTAGAGCGGCTTGTACAGCAAAAAAGGGTACGCGGTGCAGCTTTTCCAACTGGGAAAGTCGAACAGTCGTTTTGTTCTGCAAATGGCATCCGTCCGAAACGAATAAACCTACAACCCCGCGAACTGCTCAAACGTGCATGAAATAAGTCCGTAAGTGAGCCCGAGTAGCAGTTCAGAGAACAACCCCACTCTGAGTAGTCAGGAACTCCGTCGCCTCCTCAATAAAGCGGAGGCATCGAACCTTCCCGCTTAGCGGCGTGAGATCTTTAATGCTTAGGATTGGGTCCGTGTAGACGGCCATTTCTGTGACACCGTGCAGTTTAAGCACAGCTTAACGCACGCAGTACTCTTCACAGAAGATGTACTGCTCCCGGGTAGAGTGGGTGGGAAATCGAAAGAAGGAAACGATAGTGCGGCGGAATGGGCTACGGGCAGACAACGCAAGAAATTTCTGAATCCGAAACGTGCTTCCGAAGATCGTTTCGAATGCAGAAGGGCATCTCGCACCACAACGCCTCTCATTTGCTTTAAACAAATCCACTTCAGCATTTCCTTGAAAATCTAGTGACTTGATGACGAATATGGCACATGCCCCGTGTGCGCCAGTGCACGTCTGAAGGCTGTCAGCGAGCGACGGTGCTTGTGTCCACGGTACTTCAGCACTTTAGCTTCTTGGAGCGTTGAGACAAAAGAATAAATGAATCATCATCTTTTTACCATATACAAATACTTCCGGACTACACGACTCTCCGTCAACCAGCCTCGTCGAGAGACCGTCATTGGCATTGCACGCAGCCCGCCGAAGGGCCGCCACTGCGAGTAGCTCATCAGCCGAAGCACAGTCCTACTGTAGGACCGGTCGCCTGGTGATTGAGGTACACCGTCGTCTACATTCTGGACGACAGTAGCAGTTCGACACGATCTCTACATTCAGGTGTGGAAATGGAGCAGTGCTTCAGATTGATGAGACGTGCTGATCTCAACCTGCAAACTGCAAGTGAGGAAGCACAATTCAAGTAATATTCATCATTCTGTCACAAGGATGACCGCGAAAGATAGGGAACTGTTCAATTTTGCTTTTGAGAGGCCTTGTAGAGGTTGTACCCCCACCCTACTCTCAACAGGTACTGCTGTAATGGTAGTAAGCGACTTTGACACGACCACCTTTGAACTTTCGTACAGTTCTGGATCACTCTGCTTGCTCGTTTCCACGGCGATGATATAACTTCAATGTCCTTTTAACGTCCCAGACCCCTTTCGCACAGCCTCAAGCTCCAGCTCTGGTAGAGGGCGACTTTCAATCTCTTTCTAGAGAGCATTTCGATGAAGAAAAAATTTGGTTTCAGCCAAGGAAGACAACGAGCGGGTTATGCTTCCGTACTGCATCCGGGCACCTGTAGGCTTAAACGTGCGCTGGGTCGCTTAACAGTTAAACGTGCCCGGGGTCGTTTAAGCCTTAAACGACCCCGGGTAACTGTAACCGTACCCGGCGTTAGCCGGCCTTCCCCTCCATCTCGGAAGCCCAGACTTCATTCACCATCCATATTGTTACAAAATACCTGCGCCGAAGAGGTTTGCAGAGAAGCAATAATGTATCGGATTTAAGCTAATATCAACATTTTTATCATCAAATGACCACCACGAGAAACGACGACAACAACTCGAAAACGAAAACTGCCTACGTATCTATTGCTCTAGAGGCCCAGAGAAACTGGTCTCACTCTCGTTCGGAGAAGTTTTCTCCGGATAAAAGTGAGCAAGTAGCGTATCGCGAACCGCATAGATACGACTGCTTCCCCTCCAATTCGGATTACTCGCTTCATCGCACGTCTCAATTACTATTTTTGACGCGAACTCGCTCAAAACCCTATCACTCGGCATTCGAAAGCCATCCAAAATGTTTTGTACTTCACGCTCACTTGCTCGAATCGCTTCCTTTGGAATCTGGGAGAAAAGAGCAAGTTGTTGAGCGGACCTGTTCCTGTTCTCGGGTTCTAATTCTTTCAGAGACAAGGAAAGACTGACTGTGAAGTAAAAACTTGCCGTCGTGGTACCAAAACTATATCGAAAGTTAGAGTCTTGAGTCATAATGTAAACGTAGTACAAGGCCTGAAGGAAGGTAGCCTTCTTGATCCAACGCAGATTGTGTATATAGGATATGCAACTGCTGTCGTAGGGCGTTCCATAATTTCTTCCATGCAGTTCTACTAGAACTTCATTGTAGTTCTCGATAAAAGCGAAGAAATCTGAAGAAGGGAGATGGATAAGAAGAGAGGGATTAAATACTCCTCTAAGATTGCTCATGATTCCGTTGAAGAAGTCAAGTTGGGAGTACCTAATTTCTAAAGAATTGTCTTCTTTAAAGAAATACCTGCGCTTTACACATTCCATATATGTTTCATTTCGTACCAGAGCAATTCGTAATAAACAATGCAACATTTTTATGTGGTTCACAGCAGTTCAAATCATAAAACGCTGCCGAATGGTTCTGGTCTGTTCAATTTTATATGACTTTCATGACCTTCGGTTCGATGTTTGAAGATCATAGTATTGAAAGAAAAAGTAAGGAAAAATATCAATTTCGTGTTTGGGGCTGTTTCTCAAATTTTATGGAAGTTGTATATCATATTTCCCGATTTTAATTTCTTTCTTCAAAATTTTTGAATTGACATTTTTGTTGATTTTCGAAACTAAATTTTCATAAATCCCAAGTCAGATCTATGGAATAGCCGTATTTTCTAGACAAGAATTGTCGGAAAGAACAAATAATGCTCAGATTGCAAGCTATTCTTAGCTCTGACAAAAATAAAGGCTTTGTGAGATACAGTCTGACAGTCACTGAGCTCTTAGTTCTCAAAGTACCATATACCAAAAGAGCAATGAACTCTCATATCATCTTCCCGGCTTGGAATTATCAAAGTTCCATGTTCTACTTCGCAGAAGAAGTTGAATACGAAGGACGCCTTCTGTTCTGTTTTGAGAACTCAGACTCCTTCGAAAGAAGCCCAGAAATAGATATGTATACCTTACCATTTATAAATTTCCATCGAGGCTTAAACCAGTTGGAAAATTTGCGATGGTCTCTATATATGAATGCGAGGGCGATTGAAATTTCTTTCAAGCAGCTGAGGGAACGAAAGTTTATGCTGGAAATGAATGACCCCAATTGCCATGCAACTTCATTCATTGTAAGGACAAAGGATGCTAAACTAAAAATGCCTGATGTCATGCATATGGGTTTGGGGGAAGCGAAGAGACGTGGATTGAATTTAAGAAATGTTTATCTGCGTTCCGTGGTTGGAAGTGGGGAGGAAGCAACGTTCAACCTCGATGTAGGATAGTACTGGCTGGTGGAGCGGACATGATCATGGTGACAACGGTTGTGGGCATTGGTCGGGATGATTAGATAAACTATCTCTTAAAGAGAGTTTTCATTTTCGTGCTTGAGCATATTGAACAGCAGACAAACAGGTGGGGACACATCTCTGAGAAATCGAGCAACAAAGTATCATAATCGCAAATCAGTTCGATGGGTCCAAACACAAGCCGTAGTTGTATGCCACACTGATGAGATACGTAATGGGCGCCTCAATCCATCCGTGCAAATACTCTCTAGTGTACAGCTCAAAATTTCCAGGATAATGTCTTTCGACACATGCGTTATCGCGAAGAAAATACAGCCCATCAATCGTAGTATTGAGTGCAGTGATAAAGTTGTCCTTCGTAGGCCCTTGAACTCTTGACAGAGTCTTTCGTCTGGCCTGCTCTCTTTCACAATACCCTTGATCAGCGTCTTGAGGAAGCTCAAGAGACGGAAGTTCGATTAACAACGGTGCCCACCTTCCGGGTCGGAATATGTACTCCTGGTAACAGTAGGCACCAATGAGGTGCTTGGGCCTGAAGCGAATTTCGGTGTCAGTGACTGAAATGGAGCTGGTTGAAAAAGGGCCGCAATAGATGTCCCATGATTCCGAGCGACCAACCACTGCTGATGGAAATGGTAGGTTGGGTGGGCATTGGGAAGCTGCGACGGCGCATGCCAAAAGAAGAGAACTGAAGATTTTTTGCATCATGTTGAGATACGAATGCTGAAGAACGGCGTGTGGGATCAGAAGGGGTAGGACGATCAGTGTGCTGAGGGTGAGAGCGAGTTGAGACTTGCGTTTTATAGCAAACGCAGATGCATAATCAGAAGAGAGAGTGTCAGAAGTGTTTCTGAGAACAACATGTTCGTCGATTATGACGAGTTCCAATCTTATTTATCTTTGTGATGCTCAGTATGAATATCTCGCTGTGAGGTGCGAACACTTGATTACCTGGAAGGTCCCAACGGAGCACAGGGAGGTAAGGCAGTGAGAGAGAAGTTTTTTTCGCTGGGGTTTAGTGAAGCAATCGACAATCAGGGCATTGAATTGTCGAAGACAGAAACGCATCATCTGTTCAAACATGTTGAAGGTACGAGTCATTTGTTGACACGAAAACGGAATACGTGTTGACCAGGATTATGCCGGTCAGGTAGAATGCTGATGCACATAAAGTTTTGTCTCTTGCCAGCTAAAGTGCAACGGGGATCGAATGTTCTTGGGAATGGCTTGATGAAGGGGATCGGATGGCGAGTGCAGTGCTCTGATTTTGATCGCCGTCCAACGATGCATAGACGAGCCAAGAACAACACGATTTGTGACACTCAGACGAACGAAACGATTACCTGTCCACCCCGTACAGGTGTTTGAGAATTTAAGAAATTATACGTACCTTTGAAAATTATTTAAATTCAACAAGTTTGCTAAACACGTCTGACAGGGGTTGGGCATGTTGTTCGTAGTGGACACGTCGATGACGAGGAGCTCAACAAGCACTCCAGCATTTCGGTATGCACGTTACTGACGTAGACGACAAGCTGCAACAATGTCTCGTTAGGGAAGAAATTCGATGGCGAAGATCCAATTATGGTACTGGACTTCCTGGCTCGCTTTGTGCAGGAAGCCGACATTCTCGGTATGAACGAGATGCAATCGTTTCTCGCTTTACCCTATTTTCTGTCAGAAATGGCTGAAAATCAGTTTAAATCGGTCCGAGGGTCTTCCTGTGCATCTGAAGGAAATTTCAATTGTTGGCCGGAAGCGGTCTAATACCTCCTGAGGTCGTATTCAACAAAAAACGCGATTCACAACGTAACGCTCGCTCTGCAAGATACTAAACAGAACACTAAAGAGACCGAAATGGTTTACTCAACTTGGTTGAACAAAGCGTTTCATCGCTGTAGAAATGTGTACTCCGCTCAAAAGAGATGCAAAATGTTCGTGGATGGGTTGGACCCTTCTATAAAGGCTTTGGTGGCGCGATATCGCGAAGAGAAACGTAGGATTACGTATCTGGAATTGGTCCAGTACGCCCAGGCTGAAGGCGAAGTCCTCCGTGCTCGGCGCCCGCCGAAACCCCGTCGCGCAAGGGCGTTGTTCGTCAACGAGTCATCTCCATCTCTTTCCTTGGAACGTGGAAACTCCGTGAACCCGGATCTAGATAACGTCCACTTCGTTGGAAGTGCTCTGGATTCGTACGGGTCTTCTGACATTCCGTCGTCGTCGACTCCGACCTCGAAAGGTGACCCCGCACTCTATATGAGAGGAACACGGGTACAGGCCGCTCCACTCGCTTATGCGACCAACGGCAGCCGTTTCTCACGCCCAGAATGGGTGAATGCGCAGCCGCAACGACGACCAGATGGTAATCGATCTTTCGATAAGTCGGTGACGACCATCTGTCATATTTGTTACCGACCCGGTCATATTGCACCTGTGTGCATGTTGCCCGCTCTGGAGTTACCGAAAATTATCGGGTGGTATGAGTCCTTGTCACGAGCTGACCGTGCTCGTGTTCCGAGTAAGAATTCTGAAGAGCAAAGGGCCAAGTTTGGCAATCCTGTTACAGAACAGAACGTTCGAGCTGAGCAACCTCGGAACCAGGCTGAACAGGTAACTGTGACCAACCCCGAACCCGGGAATTCTGTTTCCCACTCGGAGCAGAGTTTTCCGTCGCCGGCCAACCCCGCCGAGAAAAACTAAACTTGGGAATTCCCCCTGCGGGAGGGCCGTCTCCTGAGCCGAAATCGGAGACTCCCGAGGCGCCGCCGCTTCGCTCCCAGGTCACTTTCCTTGCGAGGAAGATCCTTACGAGGAAGATGGATCAATCTGACGTGGACTCAGAGCTTTTAACGGTTCTCCGTCGTCCGTGGGTACGGTCTCGAAATTTCCGTAACCCGGATAGAGTCCTTGTGATGGACAAGAGAAATTATAAGGTTTACGCCGATCTCGGCTTATCACACCAGTTTATGGTTCGTCAACTGTCTGTGTTAGACACGGGCGCTGCGCCCAATTTCATACACTCTTCGTTAGTGCCCCCGGCACTTCGCGAATTCGTTCGCTATGGTCCAGGCTTGGATATCGCTGACGCGAACAATAACCCGTTGCGCACGGTTGGTTACTTAACTCTCACAGTGAGACTTGGCACCTACGTGGTGAAACTTGAATTTGTTGTCTGCGATTCACTCGCTGCACCGGTTATACTCGGTTGTGATTTTTGCGACCGCTTTGTCGAAGCGATACGCCCGAGGGCGAAAACTGTGGAAATGGAAGACGGTACAACCATTCCGATTGTTCGGAAGCCGTTGAGGCGCGCAATCCGGAAGCGCGTTCCACTACCTATGGCTCAGGAGGTTCCAGACGTGGACCCGAAATCAACAAAGCTTCGCATAGCGAAATCCGTTTCAATCCCGCCGGAATCCCAGGTATGTGTGCAGTGCGTCTCGAAACAACATGTAATTCGACTAGTTCAACCGTCTTCATCGTTATAGGATCAGCGACAGCTCGCTTTAGCTAATGGTGTTGTTTCTATCGAGCCCGATCAACCTTTCCGGGTACTGGTTGCCAACTTTGGCAAAAACACTCAGTGGCTAGTGAAACACCAGGTACTGGGTTCGGTCCTGCCGCATCCGAAGGCGCTCGTACAGACGAGAATCCCAACGTCCGAGGTCCTCGGTGTGCCCGAAGCTAAGGAGGGGGAGGTGCGTCCTGGAAACTCCGTTTTGTTGGATTCCTCCAGAAATGGAAACTCGGCCGTACCGGAAGCAGTCGCTACTAAAGAGGTGAATCTAGTTGGTTCGGGTCACGAACGACCGTTCATTCCGGTTAATTCAGCGCTACCCCCTGGCATAGAACAGACGAATCCTGTTGAGGAATTAGAGAAGTTGAATCTTGACCATGTCCGAGCGTCTCATTGCGAGAAGTTGCGAGACAGGCTCAGAGAATTTACTCTCATGTGGGACGGTTACCTTGGAACAATTGGAATTACGGAGCACCGTATTGATCTGATCCCTGATACTCGCCCAGTCGCGCAACACCCGTATCGGGCAGGCCCGAAAGCGGGGCAAGAAGAAAAGTCTCAAGTCGAGAGGATGCTACGAGGCCACGTAATTGAGCCAGCTCAGTCGTCATGGGCATCGCCCGTTGTACTTGTTCCGAAGTCGGATAGATCGTGGCGTTTTTGCATCGATTACAGCCGACTCAACGCCGTTACCGTCGAAGACATGTATCCGATTCCACGGATAGATGAGTACATCGACTCGCTGAGAAGCGTCAGAGTATTTACCGCCCTTGACGCCATTGGGGTTACTGGCAGGTTCCAATTCGTAAGGAAGATCGCGACAAGACCCCGTTTGTATGTCACCAAGGACTGTACCGTCTCAAACGGATGCCCTTCGGGCTAACGAATGCTCCCGCTATGTCTCAGCGCGCGATTGACATTCTGTTGGCCAAATTCAAGTGGAAGACTTGTCTTGTGTACTTGGACAACATTGTCGTATTTTCCAACAGTATGAATGAACATATGTCCCATGTGAGGGAAGTGATGCAGGTTCTGCGTGACGCAGGTGTTACCTTGAAGCTCTAGAAATGCGAATTCTTTATCGACTCGGTGAAATATCTGGGCCACATTATCCGCCCAAGGAAACTCTCGGTCGACGAGGTAAGGGTGAAGTCGCTGAAAGAAGCGAAACATCCAACAACTCAAACGGAACTCCGATCATTTCTCGGTTTGTGTAATGTTTACCGTCGGTTCGTCCCGAATTTCGCTGATGCTGCAGCTCCTCTCAACTCCCTCCTCAGGAAAGGACAGCCAGTTACACTGGAACCATTCGGCGATGCGGAAGCATCCGCCTTTTCGTCGTTAATCGACGCTGTTACGTCCCCGACAATGTTGGCGTTGCACACTCCAGGGTTTCCATATGAAGTTGATACTGATTCCAGTGACCACCAAGTAGGGTGTGCATTGTTTCTAGTCTCGAAGGAAGGCGAGAGACGTTCAGTTGGATACTGGTCTCGTTCATTGAACGTGCATGAGCGTAATTACCCAGTCTCTGAGAAAGAGTGTCACGCCGTCGTTTGGGCGCTGTCTACCTTAAAACCCTATCTCATGGGAACCCATTTTCAGGTACATACCGATCATTCGGCTCTCCGCTGGCTTATGGAGATAACCGAGCCATCGGGTCGCCTTATGCGTTGGCGTCTCCGTCTATCGGAATTTGATTTTGATGTCCGGTACAAACGGGGCACCCTGAATATGCAGGCTGATGCGCTTTCCCGCTTAGGAACGTCTGGAGAAGCAGAACCTGTTGACGACGACGACATACCATGCTTCTTGGTGGAGGACTGGGAGGAAGACTCCGAAATTACGGATGACGTCTGTGACGATATTCTCGCCGCTGAAACGGCCGAGCCACCGCCTGGCTCATTGACCCCATTACCGCTGAAGAGGTAATACGTGAACAACACGGGGATCCTTTCTGTACTCAGATAAGGGCCCGACTCAACGGGGGATTCAAGATACCCTTTCTAACCAACGATCAGGAATTCCTTGTTAGGATTGTTGGGCCACGTCCTCAAATTGTGGTTCCACACTCCCTACAATGCAGGGTTCTCCATATGTCCCACTATGCAAAGATTGGGGGACACCCTGGTGGCAGGACGTTGTATCTAACTCTCCGAAGAGACTTTTATTGGCCAGCTATAGCATTCGACTGCTACGCAGTACGCCGTTCATGCACGGAATGGGCCAAGAACAACGTCAAACTCCGACAAAATTCTAAGTCGATGACGCTGTTCCCAGCCCGGGCTCCTTTGGACTTCGTCGCTATCGACATTCTGGGCGAATTAATTCGAACCGCACGCGGTCACAGGTACCTCCTGGTTATCACGGACAGGTTTTCGAAGCTAATGCGAACGGTTCCGTTGACGCGGATCACTGCAGCAGCAGTTGCACAAGCATTTGTGACGCATTGGGTTTTCACTTACGGGCCACCCGTTAATCTGCTTTCAGACAATG
This sequence comes from Gracilaria domingensis, assembly GCA_022539475.1. Classification (NCBI taxonomy): domain Eukaryota; phylum Rhodophyta; class Florideophyceae; order Gracilariales; family Gracilariaceae; genus Gracilaria; species Gracilaria domingensis. The sequence continues at coordinate 230,700 of VCMS01000120.1, read as the reverse complement.
GCTCGCAGTTTGCGTCAAAGTTCTTTATGGACGTATGCCGTATCTTGGATGTCAAGTATTTGTTTACAACAACCTATCATCCCCAGTGTAATTGGCACGTAGAACGATTTAATCGTACAATGCTTAACGCATTACGATCCTATGTTGCGGATCACCCAAAGGATTGGTACTTGTACACCGACGCTATTACGTACGCGTATAACACCCAGGTGCATCGGGTAACCAAGCTTTTGCCGTTTGAACTCGTTCTTTCGAGGATACCGCCACCGGTAGCAATCGAATCACAACCGACGCTAGCGTCTTTCCCGTCACCACGGATGTACAAGGACACCTGGAAAAATTGGTTAACCAAGATGGTACCGGTAGCCCGGAAGGCCATGGAAAAGGCACAGCTTACGTACAAGCGTAATTTCGATCGCCGAATTCGCGGTACACCAGTGGTGGTAGAGCCCAACAGCTTTGTCTTCCTTCGGAAGGAGTATTATAATCCTGACAAAGAAAAGAGACATAAGCTCTCCCCCATCGCTGATGGACCATATCGAGTCATTTCCGTCAATCCGGATACCGTCGTACTCGACATTGACGGACGTCATGAACGAATCTCGCGTGACCGCGTTGTGCCCGCCCCGACGCCACCCACCGCAACCCGGCCCACCTCAACCAATACCCAATCAGGGGATCCTCAACAGGAGGCAGAACCATCAACAGCCGCTACACTACCGTCACGCCCGGCGATTCTTCCGCACCGGGATCGAGGATTAATTGATCTACCTACAGTAGGTACTTCTGACCACAGAACTGAACTTCCTACTACTTGGACGACTTCCAACGACTCTGCACGAGTATTTACAAGAGTAACCCCCCCACCCCATCTCCTGATGGAGCCCGTGGCGCCACCTAAGGAGGTAGAGGATACCGCAGCTGCTGCGAATGGCGTTGACGCTCCGGTGTCGCCCGGTTCCCCAACCACGGGAAATGTGATCCACACTGACAATCCAGTCGCTCCCGTGGGAGAATCTAGTCGCACAGTTGCCTTGTCGCACCCCAACCGTGAGGACTCCGCCGTATCGGCCTCTGTTACCACGGAACGTGCCCGCGAGGGGCGGAACGTCGCCGCAGAAGCAGCTACCCATCATGGGATTGCTAACCGCTCGAAGTCGCGTAATCGCGTTGAGAATGACAGTCGAACTGTGAAGACAGTTTCCGCTGATCGGGACCAGCCGCTGCACGCGGATAAATAGCATTGCAACCCTGAAAGGGAAAGCCTCGTGAACGAGCTGCGCTGAGTATTACCACTCATTATGGATTCCCTTGTGGGACTTTTAACGCTTTCTTGGAAGCAGACACTCTACAGTGTGAACCACATCGCGCGTGGAGACTTGGAACTCCGCCACCACTGCAAGAAGTGCAATCTCCGTGACACGGAGCATGACAGAACCAGGCGCGTGCCACGCGACGCACGTTACAACGTGGAAAGCCCTAATGAGCGGTCGGCGACCTTTCGCGAACGGATGGCCGAGCATGGCACGCGTACGATTGTCGTGGTTGCCAATCTGTGGCGTAGAGCCCATCAAAGCTCTTGGCACAAGCCCCGTGGACCGGGTGAACCGCCGCCCTGCCAAGGGAGTGCCGTACGCACCTCCGTCACCGAAACGGTTATCCCCGTGAAGGCCGGGAGATTCGTCAACCGGAAGTACTACCGTTTGTCGGTCTCCCGACTCTCGTCGAATAACGTGATACCGTTGGACTCGTCTGTTCGAGAGCTTTGCAACTACCTCTCCAGCTCGAGGATAGGACGCATAGGACGCGAGTTACAGTACGGCCGCCACAGCGGCATGCGTGGAAAACCGCGGAAGTAAGCCCGTCTCCAACGCTTGGAAAGCTTCACCTGCGTGATTTTAGGCAGATACAGAACCTCTCCAGGTGAAACTGCGTCAGCAGGAGTGACCCATACGCCATGGAGTCCCGCGAACGGGAAGTGTTCCCACAAGAATTCGTTATCGAACGCATCGTGAGTCACGTCGTGAACCCCGATGGGGAGACTGAATACCAAGTCCGTTGGTACGGATACTCCCCTGAGGAGGACACTTTCGAGCCGATCGAACATCTGCCTCGATCGAAGGTCCTCGCCTACTACCGGCGCAAGCGCTTACCGCCACCTTCAAACTCGGACGCAGCCCAGGTACGGTGACAGTACTACTGTGCCGCGAGGTGAACCGACGGGTCCACTTGTGGGAGAATAATTGATGGTATTACCAAGAAGTTTGGGTTGTTCCTCCGGAAGGAAGTATCGAAGGGATGAAAGAAGAAAGAAGATTTCCGTCTAACGGACGCCGATTTATCGGAAAGAAGCGAACACCGTCTAACGGTCCATGTGGACATGTCGTGAAGCTACTCGCGTAATGGAGAACCGTATTGGAACGATGGTGCGCCAAAGGCATTGAACCGTAATCCGGTTATGAAGGAACTGATATCGAAGTCGATTTTATTCTAAGGAGAAGTTGTACCTGTAGCTATTGCGGAGTGCGTTGGTCGCAGAGCTTACCACAGCCCATCATGGAGGGAACCCACCGTTGGGATCACTGGCATCCTGTCGAAGGACCGGCACCTCCAGGGTTGGACGGCCCCGCTTAAGGAGGCTGACTCGCGAAAGCCTGC
>VCMS01000120.1:74241-226915 GCA_022539475.1 Gracilaria domingensis | reverse complement strand
AGACAACTTTGATCCCCTCATTATGTTAGGAAGTCACTGGTGACGCCAATGTGCCCCCCAACTGTCCGGCGGGCGAAAGAAGATAAACCGCGATACAGGTCAAAGTAGTATCAGGAGTGCTGGAGAAGAGCACGATGGATCATATCAATCTTTCACCAGCGAGAGCTACAGAACGGAAGGATGTGACAGGGTATTGTCGGCGAGCGGAAACAAAAGCAACATGTCTTTCACCGGCCTGTCTGTCGCTAGCGATTTAGCAGATGTTCGTCATTAGAGCCATAAGCGACGGCTGTGTCTTACGATGGCGAATTTGCTGAAGAAGTTCAAGCTCCAAACTCCATCAGAGCACTTACCGCAAGTGACAATACGAACAATTGTTAGGGAAGACGCTTTAGATTCAGCAAGAATAATGAGAAAGTCTGAACAACGCTGCCAACCTTCGTCGCGAAGTTCGTTCTGCGATTTATCCCGGCTTTTTCAACCAACTCCTCAAGCGCCCGAAAAAAGTCGTTCATTTGGGTATCAACCAAGACACTCCTGATTGATTGTGTTTTATAATACGGGTCCGAACGTCATGAGATGGTACGGCGATGCCTGATTTATATCGAAGCGGCTTCGCCGTTTCCGGCGACAGTACCGGACTTGCAGCCGCCGAAAGGGGGCCTTTAATGTAGAGCAAACGCCCTGTTGTGGAATGCACCGAGGTGTCTCTTCATAGTTTGTTGATCGGACCGGCTTCGACCACTTCATGTTAATGAGAGGCTACTGTATAGTGGCCCTATTTTGGGTATGCATAGGAAGAGTAGTTTTTGCACCACTTTGCTGGTAGTCTGGCCGATGCGGGTGCGCGCGTGGCAAGCCTGCCACGTTTCAGCTACGTGTAGGAGTTTGGCCGGCAGCGGCCGGATAGTTAGATATTTCTAGTGATAATTTTCCAGTCCCTCGTCTTGTTCTGCAAAGTGGAATATAGTCCTCTAGGTTCTGCTTTTCGAAACTAAGCCTAGTTTTTGGCTATTTAGGCGCGCCGAGGGTGGAGAGATGGCACTCAAAAAATAAGAAATTGGAAATATTTAATTCCATCTCGCACAGTTTAATTCTTGGGCTCTGAGTTTTTGTAGAGTTCTACTTCGCCTCACCACCCATCCAGTCTTTCCGTAACCCTCTCTCAAAACTGCGCTCGTGCTAGTTTGCGTTTCCATTTCTCCCATGTTGCAATGCCAATCGTAACTCATCTCACCTCAATCATCCCATCATTCTTCCCATTCCACACCACCCCCACTCTTTACCCATTTCTCGCCCATCACGCGTTCGCCACCTCCCTCTCCGTCTCCGCAAACGTCATTCTGTAGAAGTCAGGTGGGCAACTCTCCCCATTCTCGTATACCCGCCTCGCCCCAAAACGGCTTCACATCCCTCCCATACTTCTCCCCTCCTGTCCGCTCAGAATCCCTTCGCAGTCCGCGCTACCTCCGCAGCACTCCTAAACCCAGTCACCACCGGAGCTCCGACTCCCTCCCGCGGCACCTCCTCCACCACCTTCTTCATCTCCTTACGCCTCTTCTCCAGACGGCTCTTCCCATCCCAACCCCACCACCCTTTGTCTTCGGTGTTACAGGGACCCCTTCTGCACCGCCACCCTTCCCGCACTTCCCTTCTCCGTCTTTCCCTCCACACGTTCTTTCACCGTCTCCTCTTCCACCAATCTTTGCCTCTTGCCCAGCTCCTTCACCTCCTTCTCCAGCACGTCCAACCTCTCGTTCAGAACCCTATTCTCTCCCGCAACTCTCCAACCTTCCTCCCGTACACTCCACTATCCCATACACATGATTCGTCATCTCCACTCCCAATACCGACAACGAATTCCGCAGGCTCGAAATCGCCTCAACCAAAACACCACTACCACCCCCACTCAGCACCACAGCACTGATTTCCGTTACAATCTCCACAATTCCATCGTCCAGTCGCTCCTTCATCACCAACCCCAACATCCCCACCCTCGCCTTCATCTCCCCCACAAACCGCATCTCCCTGTCACCCTCTCCGCCCCCACTCTCTATCTGGTCTCCAACCTCGAACTGACTGAGATGCACCGTACCCCTTCTCCCATTGCGACCCCCTCCACCTCCAATTCCACACCCTTCTCCACCTCATCACCATCCCCTCTCCTCGCCTCACACTTCTTTCCTCATCGGCCACTTCCTTCTTCTGCGACATCCGACCAGCCGCCGTAATCACGTCCTCTTCCCGCTTTGGTGACCGCGTCGGCGGTACCTCCTTCCCCTCCAACAGCGCCAACAGCTCCTCATCCTTCACGTATCCGTTTGACATCTTCAGAAGAAGAAGTAGTAGTTGGATCGAAGTTTCCGCTGCGATACAGTGCAATCGAGTTAAACTGTGCTGTCGACCCCGACTGTCCAACCACACGGGCTATATCGAGCATCATGATTGTCCCTGTTTCCCTCATCCCATTTCCCGCCAAAAGATCTACTGTACACCTCCGCACCTTCCACTATTTAGCGCCACCCCTCTGTCTCCTCTTTCGCGCTCACATAGTCCCCACCCACCTCGCCTCGACCGGCGATATTTTTCTCTTCCGCCATAACCTCACTCGGTGGTTATGGCAAAACAGGAAGATATCGCCAGTGGAGGCAAGCTGGGGACTAGTGATTGTACCTAGAGTAGCTCACCCTCCGTCTCGACTGGGGCATCTTCTTCTTCTGTCACATCCTGTGTGGGTTGTCACAAAAAAAGAATATGTCACCACTCGACACCGGATGGGTAACAATGATAGCACGTAGAGTAGTTCATCCTCCCTCTCAGCGTCCACTGGGGATATATTTATGTTCTCTCACATCCTTCCCGGCTGTGACACAAGAGAAATACATCTCCAATGGAGACGGGGAATATAGTCGTGATAACACGTAAAGGTAACAATGTAATAAACAATAATTTTATGCTACTATCTCTAACCAACCTTTCGAAAACCAGCTATGACATGAGCTGGCCTACTCGAGCCAAAGATAGCAGATCCTGCAACTAAAATGTTTGCACCGGCCATCACTACTCCTTTCACAGTACTCAGTCCAATACCCCCATCCACCTGTATCCCTATTCTTGGGTACAACTCCCTTGCATGTCGCACCTTATCAAGAACACCCTCCACAAACGCCTGTCCTCCAAACCCTGGCTCCACCGTCATCAACAATAACATATCTACAACTCCTTCCTTCATAAGTGCTTCTACGACCTTTATAGACGTATTCGGGCGCAACGCAACTCCAACCTGCATTCCCATCCTTTTAATTCGGTTACATAATTCCTTCAACACCACGTTCTCCTCCTCAGTTGGTACCTCGCACTTTTCTAGTCCCTTAGCCACACTCTCGATATGAAATGTGACTCCGTCTGGGCCTGCTTATGCAAAGTCGTTTGCCCATCGCCCAGGATCTGATACCATCAGATGTCAGTCCAAAAACAATTTTGTATGCCTCCGCAACGCTTTCACAACAGGCGGTCCAACAGTAAGGTTCGCCACAAAATGACCATCCCTTACATCTATAGGCAGCCAGTCCGCTCCAGCCTCTTCCATTGCACTCGCTTCACCTGAAAGGCGAGCAAAGTCTGAAGCCAAAATTGATGGCGCTATAAATAAACGAGAATCCATACTGAACATCGGTAACTTCAGCAACCCCAAACCCGTCTCTCCCAGACACACACCTCTTTTATACCTCAATAATAAAGAGTACTATGGCAATCCGAGTGAAGCTATAGAACCCGTTCACGTCATTTATGAAGCCAAAATGGCTCCTTTTATCCTGTACTCAAGCTCCCCGTAACTCGTACTTTACAACTCAGGTTCGAATTCTGTTTCATTCATTGTACACTTTCTACTCTTCCACCTACTTTTCATAAAACATCACCACACTTTGTGGCTTCTCGTCTCATACAAGCTTTATCATTCTTTCAGTACAATCACATATTATACATTTCGCTCACTTTCACAAGGTGAACCAAGTTCCCGTTCTGCGCTGCCCAACCGTTTGTACTTAAATATCACTCTTTACCCCAGCAGTTCTCCGCCCCATCTTCCTTTTTTATCGTCACACAAGAACAATCGAACACTTGCAATGAACTTCCAGTCCGACATGCCTCCGACTCCGCCTCCGAGTCCCAGATACTCTGACGTCCCTCAGGCCTGATCTCCCACCCAAAGGTCTCGGGCCGTTATTGTTGGAAGGGGGCGTATAGGTACCATGCTGGCGAACGAACAAGATATGGTCATTTCCGCACAAGAATTCTGCAGCATGGCTGCTCCCTCTCATCTTTCTGATGTACCGATGCTAGTTTGTGGAAGAACGAACACCCTGGAGACCGTAATTCAGGCTTGCTCTTATTCGCTCAGAGAGAATCTCGTTTTTTTCCAGAATGGAGACATCATACCATTGCTTTCGAAGCTCGGTGTGGACAAATGTTCAAAAGTTGTCCTTTACGTTGGTGTCCCCTCAAGAAACGCAGCTCCGCAGGATGGTGTCACTCCTCAAAGTCCGGATGGTCTCACTGTCGCAACAGGAAAGTGGGCCTCCAACGTTGCAGACAGGTTTAGATGTATGGGTCTCACTTGCGGGGTTGTCGACGAACACACATCTTTCGTAAGCTATTATGAGAAGCTCGTGTGGCTATCAGCGTTCAACATCGTCGGGGCCTCAAGAGGTTTCATTCCTATGGACGTAGTCGCTACGGAGTGCAGTAAGGTTGTGCTCACAATAATGAAAGAGCTGTTGAAGATAGTTTCGCTTAAGACAGGTACTACTTTCAACCTGGAAGAGACCGTTGGGCGACTTCTTGCATATGATAAAACTCTCGTTGGCTTCCCTACTTCTTTCTCCGACTTTCAGTTAGGAACGCGTACTTCTACGACTTTTCCCGCCAAGAAAGAGACATCGTAGGCGGTGACCCCGCTCCTTTTCATACAAACTACGTCAATGTTGTTAAGGAAAAGTTATCTCCCTCCCATTCCTCCAGCTTTGAGGTTAGAACACATGACTTTTCGGTGTTCTGAACCTTTAGACATAGTTAGACATAAAATTTACTTTATTGAAATGACCTGTTCCTATTACATTACTTATATTGTTCGTCCTTCTGTGGTTCAAATATGCCCTTTTAAATCCTACATCCCTTATCACTAATACCTGGCTAAGTTTTTGCTAGATGGAAAAGGGTCCTCCCACATCATTAAAGTGCACGATACTAGTAACGAGACAAGTACAAAATTGTGATATTTCTGAAGAACTAAGCCTTTGCAATACTTCGGGCACACGTATAATGTAAGGTAAACCTTTTATGGGTTTCAACCCCTAATGGAGGTTTTCTTACTTTTCTTGATTTCTAAGCTCATGTTGAAGATATTCATAGTTTTCTTTACCCACTTGAGCCCGTACATATAATTTATGACTAAATCATCCTCTCTTTACTGCAAATCGATGCAAAAGCTTCTCGTCCTAGTAACGTTTTAAAACAGTACTACAATACCCGTATATGGTCGTTCTTAGACTCTTTTTATACTACGAAACACCTTGTGAACATCCATCACATCCTTCTCATTCGTATACTCACACCCATTTGCAAAACGAGCCCTTTCGAAAGCTTTCAAAACATGTATAAATCAGAAGTTAGAGCCCAAGAAGTAACTCCTCAGCAGCTGGCTAACGAAATATTCGAAAATGGCTAGGCCGTGATTAGTGAAATTTATAGTACTCTGAAAAGAGCTGGGGACAACATCCCTGCCGAAACAGTCAAATGCATGAAGTATATCAATGCACGCGTTGGTTCGGAATTGCTACTGGGCGAGATATAGAGGATGCCGAGAGTTTCATGATTGTACCCATTCGAACATCAAGTAAAGCACGCGACCTTACAACCCACCTGAGCTCCTCATTGTCCTCCGCCTTCTCCACCGTACCCTAACGTGTCGACATCACTCTCCCTTCAAATGGTCCATCGCTACCGTCTTTCCATCCTTCATCATCGTTGATGATTTGAACAAACGACTTCTGTTCCTCTCCTTTACGTATATCCGGCATCGCTCCATACTCATTCTCGAAGAAGTCCACCAACTTCCCCGACACATCTCCGAACTCCCGAACTTCTTCCAACTCCCCCCATTTAGGGACACCATTATCCGTCGCAAAGCCATCAAGCACGCAATATCCATTCTGCCTTAGCTCAGCTTGCATTCGGGCGAAGAACATTTGCCCAAATTCGTCATGCTCCTTCGCAGCAACCCACAGCACCTCTTCATCATCCATACCTGTCGGCCGAGTACGAGGATACTGCATACCAAATATCTCCACCCGTAGGCGATGTTCAGCCCTTGTAGCGTGCCAAAACACAAGATGGTGTACATCTCTGATATTCGAGACACTTAGCAGCTCCAACCTATGTCCCTTCGGCAAGTGAATGACTCTGAGCCAGGGGTCCTTGTGCTCAATTACGTTCTTCCCTTGCCATTCCTGCGGTCTCAACCTGACATACCCGCACCATGATGGGTTCAGTGGGCCATCATATGGGTCTCCTCGAAGAAGTCCGTGCTCCTCAGATTCCGGAAGAGCTGTAGGTAACTCGTCATCAAATAACCCCCCACCTGTCTCTTGCTGATCGTCTGGCGCAGCATCTTTCTCGACGGTGACAACCCGTGGAACTGTCACAGCAAGAAGCTCTTCGTCATCCACAAATGCAGAACTGCCTGCGTTCTCTGCATTCCCTCCCTCTTCCAATGCCACGAACTGAACCTTCATCGACCTTCCTCTCAGCACATGTTCATTTAGTTGAGACATCAGGTCATCCGGCGTCATGCTGTTTAGAGTAGATCTCATCTGTTGTGTGAAAGTCTTTCTCTGTTTCTTCCTCGGCGGAGCCCGCTGTTCTTCTTCAGAGCTATCCAGAACTTCTATGGCACCTCGACTTCGGCCGTGCTCAATTTCCCTATATCTCACCTGCGCCCGTTCTCCTGCACTTCTTCGCGGCTCCCCTTCTTCACTGGCAGATGTTGCAGCAGCAGCAGCCGGAGTCCTCCTCTTCGTCACGGACTGCTTCACTGGTGCGGGCGGCGGAATTACCTTGAGCATCGTCCGCAATCGATTCTGAACGGAAGTCGTGGCAGTTCTAATTGAGTTCGTCCTGCTCCGAACACGCGGCAATGTGTTGAAGTTCACAACTTGTCCCAAAAGAAACTGATACACAGCTGCGTTGTTGTCTGGGTCTTCAACGTCATCTTCATTCGATGGAGCAGAAAGACTGACTTCGCGTTTGAGGAACACTACCATGGACTCTTCCTCGTTCAGTTAATTCCTCACTGCTCGAGCCGCGCGGGACAGAGACACTGCTCTATCATAAAAGAAACCTCGAACCTCCTCAAAGCTTTTCCATTGCTTCGTCTTCGTCGACTTGCCCTTCAATAGAAACATCTGAAGACAGTCAAGAATGAAGGAAAACTCCTCGGCATCCAAAACATATAGCGGAGTATGGGACAGATGCGTGAGACCTATGTCACTCACAGTCTCACATATATCCTCGAAATGGGCCAGCATTCCCTCACGAGACATGAGTTGCAGGGCAACATTGGCATATCTCAGATACTGACGCTCTTGCACAGTCCCAATCAGTTGGCTCTCCTTCAACACTTCTGTCACTTCTGCAGGATCCACGTCTGCCGGCGTCACCCCCTCAACATCTTCAATTAGAATGGCGACCACACTAACTATAGAGTGTATCTTGTCTGCAAACATCATCCTTCGCATGGTACTCCTCGACTCATTGAAGTACGAAGCAACACATAACAATTCCTTCATCCCAATGGGCCTCCCATCTCTTCGTATAAGCAGATTGCAACGCCAAAACTTGGCTAATCGTTTCCACTTCGGTGCACCAGTCGCTGCCAAATATTGTATAGCTTTCAGACGATGCAAACCATCTACAAGGAAGCACTTCCTCGTTAGGCGTCCCTTTTCAGTATCCCTCTCTCCCGTAGCAGCATCTTGTAAGGCCATCACTGGAGATCCAATCGAATGCAATATCCCCCGCTCCTCCATACTCTTCACAAGGGCTTCAACGTGGCGTTTACTTACTCCACGGAGTAATATACTGGATGCAACGCCGATAGCCCGGCGGCCGCCCCTGGCGCAGCAATACCTAAGAGCGCCATCGATAGCAGTCTTTCGTAGTCTAGTGGTAAGCTATGAAACAACTTGTAACTTTCAGTAAACTAATCTTTACTAGAGGGTAGGTGTGGTGCGCGTGGGAATTAGGGAGCGTTTTAGGGATGGAGAAGACGGGATGGTGCACTGAGGTGACGCGGTGGGTGCCGGAAGTGCCGGGAGAAGTGTTTTGGGAGGTCTCCGGAGGGTGCCAGAATGTGGCCAGAACGTGCCCGCGGGCGGGGGGGGTCGGTCGTGTTAGGGTAGGTACCCTAACACCACCGGACCCCCCCGCCCGCTGGCACAAAATCGCACATTTTTCAAAAAATCGCCCAAAACGTGCCCGCGGGCGGGGGTCCGGTCGTGTTAGGATACCTACCCTAACACGACCGACCACCCCCCCCCCCCCCCCCCCCGCCGGTGGGCACGTTCTGGTCACATTCTGGCACCCTCCGGAGACCTCCCAAAACACTCCTCCCGGCACTTCCGGCAGTGATTTCGCTGCACACGCCGTTCACATATATCAAACTAGAGAAAACTAGCGCTTCACACCCACTTGGTCCGCGACTATTAGCACCATACGCGACCTTTGCAATAGCTCCGAATCGCGACGTGGCCGATACGCGACGCTATCGCACCCGCTCAAAGCGGCATGGACACCGACCTCAGAAGGGATCGGACAGGGACACGGATGAGACTGGCAGTGCGCTCGGAGGAGCTGCCGAAAGCGGGGGTGCCCAGCGTAAGTCGCCATTTAAAGGCTCGCCTCCGTTCTCTGCGCTGAAGCGATGGATTCCACCGATGATGGAGAAGAGACACATCCTATCGACATGAGTGCTCCGCCTTCGGCGTTCCATGCATATGTCAGACTTTTCTTGGTTCTTCGCGATGCTTTGGCAAACAGCGATGGAGGCCCTGATCGGCCGCGGGACGTGGGGTTTAGAGGGCTAATAGAGTTCTGCGCCGAGACCTATAAGGATATTCCGGAGGAAAGGAAGATATTTGAGGAGGCCACTAACTCCAATAACCTGCAGAACTTGACACTGCAACAGCTGCGAAAGAGTGTTATGAATAACAAACCTGTAGAGCAACGATATCTTGTGACGAAGCTTCTTGACAAGAAGGACGGGGATGAGGACCAGAGACTCCGCGATTATTTCCTTCTCTCTATGGATATGGGTATATACCTACCGGTGCGATGCCTGGTTGGTTATTTCATGACCAGGAGAAAGCAGTTTCTGAAGACGACAGTGTTCATCCCACCAATAGCTGCGAACCCATTTGAGATCGTTCTATACTTATCATACCTCGGCCACATAATGGGAGAGAACGACAACATCAGAATGATGAAGAAGAAACAACCGAAAAAGAAACGAAAAGTGAACCATGCACCATCTGTGTACATACCAACTTTTACGTCGTTCTCCAAAGACAACTGTGATCGACTGGGATTCGCTATCAGTGAGATCGTATGGGCATGAAGTTGTTTTGCGGCTCATCTTGGATACACGAACGTTCAGCACATGGTGAAACCATACATTTACATGAATATGCAGACCTTGAAGTATACAGCGTTAGAGACACGGAAGTCTGGTTATGCCCCGCCAAGCCATAGTACTCGATTCAACACACAGGATGTCCCAAAGAGCAGTACTAGTGGATCGGTGGAGACCTTGAGTGATGAATGCGATACAAACCTCCGAATACTGGCTAAGGAATTTTTGACAGACCTCGAAATTATATGCACCCACGATAGCCTCTATAGCTTACGGGTTGATCAGATGACAGACTGGATAGAGTTTTCGGAGATACGGATGGATACCGTATCTGGTTCTGACTCCGGTGAGTTGCCTGCTCGGTTTCAGAAGTTTTCGGAGTTGCTATGGAAACCAATACAGGATATGCGTCATGCGGCAGGGTTCCATGTCGGCATTCACGGGAAACCCGATATTGAACTGACGAAAACTCCTAAAACTTCCGGTAATGCCGAACCTTCTTCGACCAAGTCTGCCCCACCCCCACCTCGTCGAGAGTATATGGACCTCGTGAGCTCCGATAGCGACGACTTTGAGAAGCCGGTGAATCGTGCGGAGCATGAATCTCGGGTTGCCGGGTACAACATCCAAAAGACTGGTATTGAGCCGCCCGTGAAGGGGATATCCAGTCTCCTTCGAATGAATATGGACAAGGTGTGGAAGGGGATGAGAAAGTCACACTTTGTAGCGTACAACTGTGACATGAAGGACCTGAGGCAAACATATGAAACATTTGTGAATCAGAGTGAGATTTTATGGGGTGAGGCCCAGCTTGTCCTAACAGACCCTCCCTTTAACACTCGAAGGAAGAGGAGCAAACGGAATAGTGCTCATGATGTCTTCAGTGAGGATGACATGATGAGTACGGCAGACTTAATAAGTTCCGCGCTTCGGTCAGGTGGGCACTTCATTTGATTCTGTGCCATGGCACAGTTTCATGTTTGGCAGAGGATACTCTCGGAAACGGCGAGTACGAAAGATGAAGCTGGAAGCGAAGGTAAGCCAGAACTCATGCCTCCGTTTAAAGTGGATGGGAATCCTCTGGTGTTCATCCGGGATCGACGCAATGTTGGCGTGAATCCACGGAAGTTTGGGATACAGCCCGTAACGGAATACGCCGTTCATGGGGTGAAGCGTGGATTGCGACCATCGGAGGAAGCCAGTCTTACTCCATTTGAGGAGAACAATTTCATTCCTTCTACTTTCCCAGCTAACAGGAATGTAATTGACCGGGTGCCGAAACCGAGTGCGGGGGAGTGGTTGACATGGAAGGTAAATGAGCCAGGTAATTCAGTACCAAGTGGGCAGTACATAAGACCGGAGCAGAAGTCCAGGGAGTTGATGAAAGAGTTGATATGTCGGTTCACAAGACCGGGTGATCTTGTCATTGACATGTTCGCGGGAACTTTTTCTACGGGTGTGGCGTGCCTATCGCTGACAAAGCATAGAAAGTTCTTGGGGTGCGAGAAGAATAGGCCATGTTTCAGCCATGCGAAGCACCATATAACGACTCTCATGGCCGAAGTTCTTCGCGGGGGAAGAATGACATCGTGGTTGAACAGGAGGTGGTGGATGCTGCTTCAACGACTTATGAACGGGTTCCACACCAGGATCGAGGTGGGCTTGAATGGAAGTCTCCATTTGGATACCCCCAGTACCAAGTGATGCCTGCACATATTTCTCAGTTCCTAGGAAGATACTGGAGGGGCTGGGAGTTTGTCGACAAGTGTGGGCAGCATACTGTAGATCTTTGTGACGAGAAGTACCGAGGAGCTCTGAATCTAATGGATATGCATATGCTGTTGACTGTTGAAGCCAATCGCTATCGCTTACATGTAGCATCTTCTAAGATTCGACATCCCCGTGCTGGTATGGGGGTGTTCATGGAACATAAGATATTGGCTGGGGAAACTATCTGCCATTTTTATGGAACTTTGGTATACACGGATCTGACAAACCGGAAGGAAAGGCACTTAACGTATGGAAGTGGCTGTCTCGGAGCAACTCCAGTGCGGTACAAGTTGTTTCTATGATGGCCACTGTGACTGGTTCGGAGTTTCTGCACCTGAGGAACAGACCAGGACAGGCTCAAGATAGAAAGGAGAGCAAAGTCTACATTGTCCCGGCGCCTTTTTGTATCGGGGGCTACATTAACGACGCCGGATATCATGCCGGGGATCCCGATTTATCGCAGCCCCGGTAGAACATGACTCGAAGTGCCAATGTGCAGATGGTGGAAGCGAAGTCCGTGATACAGTTTAAGTCCGACCTTTCTAACTATGCTCTACTTCGTTGTAGAGCAGTAAGAGATATTGAGAGGGGCGAAGAGTTGTATTTCAACTACGGAGAGCAGTACGTCTGGGACTGGGCTCTGACAGTGGAGCAATAGATGAGTGCAGTACCGAATAGAAAATAAATATGCTTGTGAATGTTGCAGCTGGCTGCTATACGCGTTGTACATGTACAATGGAGCTCTTCATCTATTTGTAACGGCGATACTTGCGACCCATTGGGCACCTCAAATTCCTAAAAAGCAGGAACTGCGGAGTCTCCCGGAATATCTGAACCACGCACCCCCCCCCCCACCCCCTCCCCCCCCCCAACAATTTCGTTCATTACCCCGTTTATCTCCACGACATGGGTATAACGCCGAGAAAGCGAAATAGTACGCAGCGGAACAAGAGTGGACAGAAGAAGAGAAGAGCATCGGATGATACGAATCATGCTACAAGCACCGCACTTCCTAAACGGAAGTCGTCTACGACGAAGGAGAGAGTCAGTGGGCGTCTTTCTACAGTGCTCTCTCGCCCATCTCGCAGCGGAGTGTCTTCCGGGATTGCGTCAAGAATTCGTGGATGAGCGAACGACGTCGTGCCGTCAACTTCCTATAATGCATATCCTGCATCTGTCTCTGCTCCCCAAGAAGATGAGGTAACTCGGCCCAGCGGGTCTCAGGACAGGAGGGCATGACAACTGGAACTGAAGAGGTTCGTATGACACCAAAACTTTCACGTCCCCGGCCGATATCGAAGAGCGGAGCTACTGGGGCGCGGGTTACGCCGCCCAGTGGATCTGGACAACAAGGGAAAATGACGAGAAGTCGTGAGAACCCTAATATATTAAGATCGTCACGTCCCTCTCTGTCTTCTAGAACTGGGGCCGCTATGAATCGTATTATGCCCCGCAATGGGTCCGGACAAGGGAGAAAGACAATAAGAAATCGAGAGACGACTGATAGGCGAGTTACTCCTCGACCTTCTCCTCTTTCCAGAACGGGGGCCGTTGCAGCTCGTACGAGGCTCAGTTCATCTGATATACGATGACATGGAGGAGGACAGACACGGGAGTTGGAGCTCGGAGCCGTGCCAAGGGTGGACACAGAACGCCTGCAGCCTCTCGTGTCTAAGGGTATGGCACATGAGGATAGTTCCGATAACAAAATAACATCGAATCCTGCGGCATTACCGGGGCTTTTCGCCGAAGAGGCTAGGAAAATACCGGAAGATATCCACACTGGTGTGAATTCAACCTCTATGAACAGACATGATCTTTTCAATGAACTGAATTGCTTGAAAGAAAAGGTTAAGACGCTACAAGAGGACTTGATGGTTCGGGGAATTCTAGTGAAGGTCGCCCAAGAGCAGAGTACGGCTTTGAAAAAGAGGCTTGAAGAGAAGGATCTAGTCATTGAAGGGCTAAGAGGGGCACTGAAACAGGAGGGAGATAGGAGTACACGTGCTGGTGAACCTGGGCAGACAGGTCGAAAGAAGCATAAAATTGAGGTGTGCGACGAGTTTCGAGGGGTTGCTCGAGCAGTGTATCACAACATGCTGACGTCGGCAAGGAAAGAAACAAGTGAGCTATGGCTCGAAGGTGAGTCGCTCACCCGAAATTGGGGTAACCGTGCCGAGAAGGTGGAAGATGTAACTGAGAGTGGGAAGGGCTTATTGAGCCGGAGAAAGGTGGTTCATACATGGTTCCTAAAAAACCCCGTGGAGCTCTTGGGCAGTTTTGGCATGTTCACAACCTCCGTAGAGCTGGGGCCAGATGCTTTGCTGAAGAAAATGGTTGAAAGCGAGTTGAAGGAGTTGAGCTGGGAAGGTATTAGAAAAGCATCTCTTACCGACAGGTGTATACTGGAACTTTGTGCAGATATATGCCTTAGGCAGAGATTGCGGCAAACCATGAGTGACGTCGTTGGCGTTCGGAACAGAAATACGAGGGATAAACTATTTCTGCTCCTGGGGTACGATCTGATTTGGAGAAGAACAAAGCTGGTAGAAGAGAATGCTGACGAACTCACAATGCAGTTGAAGGAAGCGCAGGAGAACATACTGCGTCTCGACGAAAATGGTGTACCGAACACTTCATGGTGGAGAAAAGCCCTATTTGTTCGTCTAAAGTACTCCAATGCGGACAATGTCGAGGATATGCCGACGGAAGATCAAGACTTGTTCTTCCAAAATCGTGTCGGGGTAAAAGTACTGAAGGAGTTTATTGGGTATGATGTGGAAGACAAGGATATGGGCACCTTTTTAGATGGCACAATACTGTTGCTCGCACGTTTGGACGCTTGGGTGTTGACGGTTGTGAGCCTTCTAAGTACGGATGTGTTAAGAGGTGGGCAGAGACAGAAACTGTTTACAAAGAAGTTTTCCCAACTGCTACCTCTGTGTTTAAAGAATGTTCTGGGGGATGTTAGGCAACATGTCTTGAAGACCAATTCCAGCGAGTTTCATAATTATGGAACGACAACGGAAGGTTGGACTAAGGTTCTTGGTAATGACATGAGAGAGACTACATTTGGTTATCGAATGCCGTCGAACGGAAGACTTTACCTCACTGTGAAAGAACAATTTTTTATTGACAGTGTGAGCCGAAGATTGGGGTCTATTAGCGATTGTTTTGTTGGTGAATGCGAGGAAGGGGATATGGAGTTCAAGTAAATGGACATGAACGATTTCGGAAGTAGCACAGGATCACAAGAAAAGGCACCACAAGGTGATCGTGCAGAAGATGGAGCCCTTAATGTTTAAGGCTGTACAAGATCAACGTGCTCAGTTGGTCCTTCATCTGAATCATGATAGAATCGATTGATGTAGAATCGGTGTTGAAACCATTGAAGTGGAGGACAAAAAGGTGGAGCAGGGTAGTTTGATCGAACAACATGGACAGTTCCCTGTAGTGCAGAAGCCGAAACCATCCCGTACCAAGGAGTTAACTCTACGATAGTCTCCGCTTTGGAATGACGAGGGAACGGAAGAGTGTGGTTCTTTCCATCGTTTGTAGCCCACCGTAAAGATATGCATTTTAATATGTGGTCGATGTTTGTTGCGGGGGGTAAAACCTCGAAATACCGGACGAATGCCACCTCTGGTGCGGTAAGTGCAGAATCATGGAGAGATATTCGATTCAGAGCGACTACCTGGGCAACCCAAGTCTCTGAATCTTCTCCGCTTACAAATACAGTGGAACTTTTTGGCTTTCTACTGGGACCAAATGCTGGAGAAGAAGACTCGTTGGATGATGGGGTATTTGGGTCGTCCCAGCTTAAATGCTTTAGAAGACGAATCGGAGTGTTTAAGAGTCGGAACGAAATCGCCTTTCACGAGGGCCGAATTCACCAGAGTTATTCTTGTCTTTTCTGGGAAGTTTGTAATAGAGTGCTCATCCAGTGTTTCTTTCACGAGACTGAGGAAAGGAGGAAGGGCCTGTTCACCAATTTGGTCAAGAATCGACCTTGTGTCCGTACTTGAGAACATCTCTCTAACAGAAGTCAATGTTTTTGAACTGCAAATACTTGAAACACAATGTTGAAGAGCTCGTGAAGTGAAAGAACGCCCTCTCATTGCAAATCGAGGGAGCTGTGTGGAAGTTCCTGGTAAACCTGGATTACGCTGGTAAGGAGTATTGCCATTCCATTGCTTTCTAACATGTCCGTGCTCAATGGAGCGAATAGTCTCCTCCACAGCCGTTGCTGTTCTTCTGGACGTCTTTTTGTAGTGTCTCTTAAATAGCAGGTGTGCATGTTCGTATATGCCTGCGTCGTAGTACTTGATACTTCCCAGACGGCGAATATCGTCCACGAGATGATCGAGAATATGAAACTTCAGAGTTCCCAGTCTGGAGGGATGAAAATCCGCCAGAGTCTTTGTTGCGGAACGCTTAAAGGCTTCAATCTCCGAACTAAGACACAGGAGAGAGCTTTCAGTCCAATACGGGTCACGATTGTATCTGAATAAGGTCGAAAGCAAGTCCTAGTACTGAGAGGAAACAGTTGTGATTGGGGCAACGTCCTGTTCTCCACAGCATATGTCAAAGAATGCTCCTATGAAGGGGAAGACCATGTCGAGTGCTTTGTAGTTTTTGGCCTCCAGCATTCCACGGAGACCGTTTTTCGTGAAGATACCATTCAAAGATTTGCCTTTCTCCTGCGTGGAGAAATCGATAGGTAAACCTTTGGCAGAAGAATCGCGTTCTATGGCAGCTAGAATTGCGTTTGCATGGTTGAGGAGTTGGGTGCGTATCGATCGAAATGAACGCGATGCAGATGTTTCTATTGTGGTGTACAGGGTGTCTGACTGCAGTCTCTCGATTGTGGCCGTTTTAAATCAGCTTCGAGATGCCGAGATGCAAGTTGTGTAACGGTTCGAATGAGAACAGACTGTATGGAGACAATCCCGGGATCATTCCAAGGCTTACAGAAGTTTCGAGGAACTGGTATCCGCCTGAGATCTCCTCTCCCTCGCACGACGTGGACGTCTTTCCGCCTCGTCTTTTTGTGCATGTTGCAAGATAGCTGTGTATGTCTTTCGGATGCTTTTCGTGTGCTTTTGAGAACGTCCGATGAATGAGGTGGGAATAGGACTGCATAAAGATGAGCGACGGCCTTCATCTATGACACGGGCTTTCCGATGCATCAGAGTATCCGCCTGAGATCTCCTCTCCCTCGCACGACGTGGACGTCTTTCCGCCTCGTCTTTTTGTGCATGTTGCAAGATAGCTGTGTATGTCTTTCGGATGCTTTTCGTGTGCTTTTGAGAACGTCCGATGAATGAGGTGGGAATAGGACTGCATAAAGATGAGCGACGGCCTTTGCATCTATGACACGGGCTTTCCGTTTTGGTCCCATGAAGAATGGACAGAATTTCCTTAGCGTCAGGAATATCCGCACAGTACCTTGCAAGCAGAGGATGGCACACTCGATTTAGTTTGTCTTCGCCGATGAACTGAAAACCTTTCTGCGTGAGATTTAGAATGGGCTCCAGGACTTGACGAAGAGATTCTTGAAGGATATGTATCCTGGACTCACGTAGAGACTTGCTAGAAACGAATGGCATTGCGTCTGCTTCAGATGCGGAAACCTCGATCAGTGTGGTAGGGAAGTATGCCACTACTGTGAGGTCATCACGGATGCACTTACGGCGTAGCTCGTCGGAGAAGTTGATAAATATGAGGTGAAGAGGATAGGCGGTAACCGATATTTGTTTTAGAGTTGTTGAAGACTTATCGGTGTATACCTGCAGAAGACCTACGAAAGATTCGCTGTAACTTATTTCTTGGAAGTACCACAGTATTCTACTTTCCAAAGAGCCCATGACCATTTCCTTAAGTTTTGAGGTGGCATCTCTTGCGAGAGAGCCGGACATGGGGTGAGATATTTTCGTGGAGTGGGTCTGAGGTAGAGGGTGGAAGAATGTGTTTTTGTTGTTAGCCAACTGGAGCTGTTTCACAAGTGTCTGAACGGGGTCTCTCGTGTAGAGGGTGGCGCTGAACTTACATCCTTCTGGCGAGACAGTTCTTCGATTGAAACCGTCTTTTGAGGCGTATCGTTCGAAAATGGCGTTCTTCAGTTCTGTACGGCGCTTGGAACTTGTTATGGTCTCGTTGAATCGCTTTTGCGAGAATCGCGGGTCCCGAAGTAGCCCAATTAGCTCGTCTGCTTCACGATGACCATGGTTGGAAGCTACTGAAGCCAGACAAACCGTGAGATAATCTATATGCAAATCACCAAGGGCCTCCTCAGAAGGCACTGGGCGGAAACTGCTTCCGTGTTCTCGTTCTAATGACGCGGGACCCGGGGAAGGAGAAACCCAAAGCGAAGTGTCCGTAATGGGAGGGGCGCACGGAGTGGGGTCAACAATGTCCTCGGACACCGGAGGCTCGGGAAGGCGACAAGTGGCAGTGACCGTTTCGGAAGATGCCGGCGCGGGCGCGGAAAGCTTGAGACGCTTGCTTCTTCGAATGGGCCGCCTATTGTCGTCTTCTGGAGCGGCTTTCAGACGAAACGAGCAATGGTTGACATGCTGTTCAAGAGATAACACTCCTCGGCGAGTAACGAACGGGCACCCACGCTTCTTATGTGTACAGTAGTAGACCATGGGATAAAGAAATGAAGGAGAAAGGAAGACAAAGACGGCAAAAGAAGGTCCTCCGAAGGGAGAATTAGGTCGGGCGACAGTCAAGATCGACGTCATGCTGAGAACGGAGAATATATTTTGAGTTTAAATCACGTGCCTTCGTTCAAAATAGAACTTAGGTACAGGTCGACCTCACCACAAGGGTGTACTTCTCGTATTATCTACCACTGGTTATAAACCTGTGGTTTCGAAACGTTGTACGCTGTACACCTGTCCAATCTCGCACAGAAAAATAAATCTCTTCCCTCCACCGCCGCCGCCGCGCCTCCGGCGTCCGACCTACCGTTACCGTCTTGATCCGTGCCATCTACATCCTCGCGTTCTACTCCGCCGGAGTAGAACGCGAGGATGTGGATGGCATGGGTCACGAACGGCGCTCCGTCGTACTTTTCTCCGCCCTCGCACTTGCTAAGAAGTATAGGGCGAGGAAGAGAATGAGGTACGCTTCATGTCAGCCTATTGGACGCCTCCATAAAGCGGGCATCATCCGTATCTCACGGATGTATTCCGTGCAGTCTTTTCGTACGTGCTTCCATATCCTTCTACGTATCTTTGTTCTATACTAACCAATCCTCACCAAGTCTCTTCGCGCTCTGCGACATGTAAACGGCAGGAAATGAACTGTGGGTTACTTTTGCGATTTACTAGGTCCCTCGATTTTTCTAGCGCAACGTTTCTGTTTTGCTTTATCAATGGTACATTCCATCGCATTTCAAATGTATCCAATGGAGCATTGACTAACTTCTGGATACTTTCTGCTTGCGCATAAAGGTAAATGACTTTTGATGCGGACGTAGCTCACGAGTTGCAGGTGCAGGTTTCTTAAGTAGGGAACCATGCATCTGGGCATGGTTCCCTACATGAAGAACGGAGAGGATGAGGCGCGAAGCGCCTCATCCTCTCGGAGTGCGTATGTGTTCTACCGATACCGCACTTTGGTGGAGGTGCAGTCTGCGGCATCTGCCGCAGATTGCGCCTACACCCGCTTCATCATGGGGAAATAGTACATGTAATATAGCGAGGTAGTGGTTAGCAAAAGCGATCGATAGAAGAATAGATACGAATTAAGCGGTATGATTTCATAATGGGCATCATCTGTACTAGCACCAGTATTCCATGCGTTGCAGGGTATCATTTCGCAGAAGGTATCGTGTAATGTGCACCTTAATGGAAACTGAACCTAGACTTTGCGAAATACCGTTCAGATAGCCCTCGACTAAAGAACTAGCAGGAGCGGAAAACCGACCAGTATTTACTGCACAGCAATTCTAGACGACCCAAGCAATTATCTCCAAATTTTGAAATAATTGATCTCGCTATTTTTTCAAAAAATTTACTGGACGACCCTCGCCAAAACCTAGCATCTGTAAGAGACAGACGCTATATAGGTGGCGACACTTGCCGCCACTGTACCGGAAGTAAACCTCAAGGAGGCTTCTGGCTCTGACTTTCTTGCCTCTTGTGAACGGTCTTCGTCCCTAATCAGGCAGGCCGTCACAATTCCGGGCTAGTCATCCAACCTCTACCACTGAGGAGTTCTAAACCGTCGTTACGACATCTTTTGTTGTTTCTTTGTTATTATTTCCGTCATACGGCTCTCGTTTCTCTGCCCTGTTATACAGGTTTTTGCCCACTAGTCTTGGGACTTATTCCCGTCTATCACAAGTCAGTGCTCCGCAGTGCGGCTCGTTTGCTGATCCCCTGTTGCTCCCTACCGTTAGGCTGGATATCTCCACTCGCTGTGGATCGCCGGAACAGCCGGATACCTACGCCGATTCCTCCCCTTCACCTCTGACTGCACGCTCAGATCGGGGCCACCCGGATTTACACCCGGCATCGCGCTGACCCTATCAGAGGGTTCTACTGCTGCATATACCCCTATAGAGAGCAGGTTCCGAACACCCTGTAGGTGCGCTTTCCGCGACGCGGCTCTTGTTTTCCCACTCGTGGGATTGCACCTAGAATTAGCTTTATTGGCCAACAATTGTTGGAGTTGGTTCGTTTGTTTGGAGCCCAGATAGTTGGGAATATCCGTTCTTACGGTTCTTTCATTGTCCGTTTTCGGAAGTTGTTTTGGTTGCCAATTGGCCGACTGTGTCGGTGAACGATGTCATCCCGTCGCAGGAGTGGCGTGCCACGTGCCGCTTCTGTGCTCGGTTCGTCCGGCTTGCGGGCAAGCCTGCCCCCGCTGCCGAAGGACACCCTCAAGGTCCCCGGTAATGGTGCTTCGAAACCGGCTTCCCGGGGCCTCCATTCTGATAACGGAACCCCACCCACTGGTGGGCCAACTGAAACCGCACCTGTCGCTGATTCCGGCGCAGCGGTTGACGTTATGTCGTCGCGGTCCGACGAGTACACCCTCCGTGAATTAGAGGCTCATGTTTGCATCCTGCAGAACTCCCAAGTGGGCCTCATCCGGGATATTACGAAACTCCGGCAACGGCTCGATGAAGCCGGTGTCGGGGATGTTTCGAGCGACGTTCGTGTTTTAAGGTCTGATGTCAACCAGATTATGGAACACCGACAGGTGTCGGCTGCTCTGCACGAGCAGGCTTCGGCACGCCTGGACCGCCTGGCTATCCGTCTGGAGACGGTCGAGCAAATCATCGTATCTGATGCTGTTGGGCCGGGAGCCCCGGTTTCTGAGGGTTCTCAGCACTCGCGCCGTTCTTGGGATCGTCCGGCAAGGAAGAAGGTCAAGGTTGAGTCTGACTCGTCTTCTTCGTCCTCTTCAGAAGAGGAAGCCCAAAATGTGGGATCTTCACCCGACTCATCGGACAGCGAGAACCATCGCTCTCGCCAGCGTGCTTCCCATTCGCGGCTACTGAAGCCACTTCTGGTGTCGCACGAGGCCGTACGAAAGGACGGAGACACCTTGGATTGAAGGAACTGAAGCCGACAAATCTACTGTATCGGAAGCTGCTATCGTACCGTTATTATCGGCTTGATGACACGACGCCACAGAGGACCTCACGTGGGACTGGCAAAGTGCGAAATCATCTCCGACAAATGGAGCTCACGCTAAAGCCCCACAAGTTCTCTGGGGAAGATCCAATTCTTGTCTTGGATTTTCTTGGACGCTTCGTGGCGGAGGCCGATGTACTTCGGATGAGTGAGGCACAGGCCTACATTGCGCTGCCGTACTTTTTGACGGACGTAGCCGAAGATCAATTCAATTCGGTTCGAGGTTCGTCTCGCGCCTCCGAAGGAGGAGTCACGTGCTGGCCGGAAGCGGTACAATATCTCCTGTGCTCTTACGCGACAGGCAATGCGATACAGGGTGCTATACTCGCGCTGCGAGACACGAAGCAAGGAGCCGAATAGTCGGAAACCGTTTATTCTACCCGCCTCAACAAGGCTTTCCACAGATGTGGCAACGTGTTCTCCGCAGCTGAGCGGTGTACGATGTTTGTTGATGGAGTGGACCGATCAATTCGGAGGGTGGTAGCCAATTATCGCGAGAGCAAACGCCGGATCACCTATCTGGAACTCGTACAATTTGCCCAAGCCGAGCGAGATGCAGCTCGCGCACGCGCTGGTGTCAAGACGCCCACGCGCCGCCTCCTTCATGTAGAAGGCCGGGACTCTTCTTTGCCTCTATCGCGAGGTTCGGTTCAAGGGGGGTATGAGTGACATTGTACACCTGTTACAGGCTGATGGTTCAATGCCGACTACGGAGTTGCCGTCAACGACGGAGTCGTCTACTGTTGACGTAGATCCCGCTCTGTACACCGGACAACACGTTCCGGCTTTGCACGTGCCACACGCTGGTGGATATCGCAGTCAACGCCCTGGTTGTGGGGATCCCTATCCTCCACGACAGGAGCGCCGTCAGCCGAATCCGGATCTTCTCCGGCAGCTTATTTTCCACACCTGTTACAGGCATGGACACATCGCTCCGAACTTTTAATGCCCATACGGGATATAGCGAAGATCCTGCCTCAATACGAGTCGTTGACGCCCCCCGAACGGGCACACGTTCCCGACAAATCGTACCTTCGTGCAGAGGCGGAGACTCAACCTGGAAACCAGCAAACGGTGCCATCGAAGGGTGGAACTGTAGCCGCTCCTGCGGAATCGAAACCTCCGCAG
Source organism: Gracilaria domingensis (assembly GCA_022539475.1). Taxonomy (NCBI): domain Eukaryota; phylum Rhodophyta; class Florideophyceae; order Gracilariales; family Gracilariaceae; genus Gracilaria; species Gracilaria domingensis. Next base: position 204,676 of record VCMS01000120.1, on the reverse strand, counting down.
ATTGGCTGCGAAGCTCAGAAAAACTGATCATGGGAGCCTCCAGCAATGGAGAGGCGCCCCCAGCGACGGGGTCTAGCGCGCCTGAGGCTGAGAAGCCTCGCTCCCCGGTCACAATCCTTTCGAGGAAAATGGCCACCACAGACGTGGACTCTGAGCACCTTGGTGTCTTGCGTCGCCCGTGGGTACCGTCTAAGAACAGCCGGTCCCCGGATAGAGTCCTGGTCATTGCGAAACGTAACTACAAAGTTTACGCCGACCTAGGTGTTTCCGACCAGTATATGGCTCGGCAGTTGTCCGTGCTCGATACAGGAGCTGGGCCAAACTTTTTGGTTGAGTCTATGATTCCGCCGCACTTTCGGTCTCGCGTTCGTGCGGCGCCGCATATTGATATTGCGGATGCGAATAATCGGCCACTCTCTACAGTGGGAGTGATATAACTGCTTGTCAGGCTTGGCCATTACGTGGTGAAGCTCGATTTCTTGGTTTGCAAGCAGCTCGCTGCGCCGGTCATACTCGGATGTGACTTCTGTGACCGCTTTGTCGAATCAATTCGACCGCGGGAAAGAACCATCGAAATGGAGGATGGAACCATTGTACCGATCGTTCGGCGTCCCCTTCGACGGGCTTTAAAGAAGCAAGTGCCCTTGCCTGCTGCGCAGGAGTCTGCCGCTGATAAACAGAAGTCTACAAAGCGCCGAGTTGCTCGGTCTATTTGAATCCCGCCCGAATCGCAGGTCTGGGATACTATAACATCTCACAATGTGACGTACAAACGCTGCAACCGTTGCCTGCGTTGCAGAAGAAGCATCAGCTCGCCCTGGCTAACGGGATTGTTTTTGTTGAACCTGAGAAGCCTTTTCATGTGTTGGTCGCGAACTTCAGCCGTTTTCCTCAACGGTTGGTCAGGAGCCAAGTTATTGGATCATTTCTGCCGCACCCTGCGGCTATAGTAACTACTCAGGTTTCTATGGCCGAAGTCCTCGGTATCCTCGAACCTGAGGAGGGGGAGGCGGAACGGAATAATGCCGAACCGAATCCTGGTCTGAACAGTTCGTCGGAAGATGCTACGCCGACTTCGTCGGATGCGAATAACCGCAGCCTGTCGAAGGAAGCAATGCCGACCTCGTCGGACAGTAATGATAAGGACCTGAGTGGTGCTGACACGAAGGATAAGGCAGTACAGGAACTGGAGTCTCTGGATCTTGAACACGTCCCAGAGACTCACCGCGATAAATTGCGGCATATGCTCAAAGAGTTCACGCCTATGTGGGACGGTTCCCTCGGGAAGATTGGTATTACCGAACATCGGATTGATTTGCTACCGAACACTCGGCCCATTTCACAGCATCCTTACAGGGTAGGACCAACAGCTCGGCAGGAGGAGAAGGCTCAAGTAGAGAAGATGCTCCGCGCTGGAGTTATCGAGCCGGCTCAGTCAGCTTGGGAATCGCCGGTGGTGCTCGCGCCCAAAGCTGATGGGTCTTGGCCATTTTGCATCGATTACCGCAAGCTAAACGCGGCTACAGCCATGGATGTGTATCCTATCCCACGAATGGATGAATGAATCGATTCATTGGGCGACGCGAAAGTTTTTACGACCCTAGACTCAAATTGGGTCTATTGGCAAGTTCCCGTGAGGGCTGAAGATCGTGACAAGACAGCCTCCGTTTGTCATGAAAGATTATACCCATTCAATCGGATGCTCTTTGGGTTAACGAACGCGCCAGCCATATTTCAACGTGCTGTGGATATCTTGCTCGCCCGCTTCAAGTGGAAGACTTGCCTGGTTTACCTGGACGACATTATTGTTTACTCCAGCAACCTGGACGAGCACTTGACCCACGTACGGGATGTGATACGAGTCCTACGAGATGCAGGCATTACACTCAAGCTGAAGAAGTGCGAGTTCTTTACCGAAACGGTCAGATATCTCGGCCATTTCATCCGTCCTGGACGGCTATCTATCGACGAAACACGTCTGAAGTGCCTCAAAGAGGCTTGGTATCCGCGGACTCAGACCGAACTCCGATCTTTTCTCGGCTTGTGTAATGTCTACCGCCCCTTCATACCAAACTTTGCGGACATTGCGGCTCCGTTGAATGAGCTACTTCGCAAAGGACAGCCAGTCAGCCTGGAGGCGTTCGACGACCGCACATCCGCGGCTTTCTCGTCGCTCGTGGACGCGGTGACATCGCCACCTGTTTTATCCCTACCTAGGGCTGGTTTGCCGTATGCAATCGATACGGACGCGAGCGACTACCAAGTTGGCTGCGCTCTTTTCCACACCACAGAGGACGGGGAACGATTGCCAATTGGTTATTGGTCAAGAACCCTCAACGTTCACGAGAGGAATTACTCGGTATCCGAGAAAGAGTGCTTGGCAGTTGTCTGGGAATTACAGACACTGCGGCCCTACCTTATGGGAACTCGCTTCATTGTTTATACCTATCATTCGGCCTTACGATGGCTACTCTCTATAGCAGAGCCATCTGGCCGCTTGATGCGGTGGAGACTTCGCTTGTCGGAATTCGACTTTGAAATCCGCTACAAGAAAGGACTCCTGAACACTCACGCTGATGCACTGTCCCGCTTGGAAGCAGCTGCTGAAGCTGCGTCGGTCGATGACCTGGAAATACCGTGCTTCCTCGCGGAAGACGGCTCGAGCGATGCCGATGAAGATTCGGAAGGATGGGACATCTACGATGCTGTTTTAGCCGTGTCAGACACGCGCCCAGAACCGGGTTCTCTCGTACCGATCAAGCCGGAAGAACTCATCCGGTAGCAGCATACGGAACGGTTTTGTACGCAGATTCGTAGCCGTCTGAACGGCGGAGCACGACTGCCTTTCGTCGAGAACGACCAAAGATTCCTCATCCGGACTGTCGGGCGCAGGCTACAGATTGTGGTTCCGCACTCACTTCAGTCACGAGTACTGCACCTGTCGCACTATGCGAAGCTCTCAGCCCACCATGGTGGCAGGAAGTTGTACTACACCTTGAGAAAGGACTTCTATTGGCCAGCGATGGCGTTCGATGCGTATGCCACTGTTCGTGGATGTTCTGATTGCGCAAAGAACCGCGTGAAACTGCGGAAGTACTCCAAGAAGTTGGTACTCTTCCCTGTTAGGGCTCCACTTGAATTTGTGGAAATTGACTTGCTCGGCGAGTTTATTCGCACTCGCCGGGGAAACCGGTTTCTACTGGTAATCACCGACCGCTATTCTAAGCTGGTACGGACTGTGACTTTGAAAAAGGTTACCGCCAGTGCGGTCGCCCAAGCTTTCGTTACACACTGGGTTTTTGTCTATGGACCGCCGATTGACTTGTTATCAGATAATGGACCGCAGTTTGCGGCTAAGTTCTTTCAAGACGTCTGCCGCATCTTGCGGATCCAAAACTGGTTCACGACAACATATCATCCCCAGAGTAATTGTCAGGTTGAACGTTTTAATGGCACAATGCTCAATGCATTGCGGACTTCGTTGCCGAGCATCCGTTGGAATGGGATCAATACACCGATGCGGTGACATATGCGTACAATACTCAGGTTCATCGCACTACTCAGATCTCGCCGTTCGAGCTTGTCCTATCACGGGTTCCACCTTCGGTGGCTATCGAGCCACAGCCAACAGTGGATAATTTCCCCTCGCCCCGTCTACACAGGGACGCCTGGAAGGCTTGGCTCAAGAACATCATCCCTACAGTTAGGCAAAACATTGATAAGGCACAGGCCGCGTACAAGCGGAATTTTGACGCACGGGTGCGCAAGGATGCCCCTCAGATCAGGGAAGGTAACTACGCCTTCCTACGGAAGGAATACTATAACCCGGAAAAGAAGAAGAAACATAAGCTCTCTCCTATCGCGTACGGCTCCTACAGGGTTATTTCTGTTACCGATACGACGGTTGTTCTCGACATCGAGGGAAAGCACGAGCGTTTTTCGCGGGATCGCGTAACGCCTGCGCCAAAGCCTGTTTCTCACGAATCACAACCGCCATCGTCGGCTCCCACCACACTTACAGCGGGAACAGCCGTCGAAACGGAAACGCGCGCTCAACTGTCTGTTCTGCCGCACGCGGACCGCGGACTTGCTGATTTGCCGGCAAAGCCGGAAACTAATCCGTCAGTCTCGACTGCCGCACATGTCCACACGCGGATACTGGCCCCTCAAGGGATACTCACCACCGCCCCCGATGCTCCAACTGAGGAGGGGGAGGAGGAGGTAAGTCGCTCGATTCGCTCGATTTCGTTGTCACCGTCGCCGACGGAAGTTCCTTTGCAGGCCTCCGTGTCGCACGCAAGTCGTGGTGAAAGCACACGGACGCGTGAACAGCGGGAGAATCCGAAGGAAGCGAACAACGCGCAGTTATCGCGGCAGCCTGAAGAGGAGCACACCACTTCGGTGGCACACGAAGCCGGAAACCCGGAAGGACACCGCAGTGACGCTGCTTCAGAAGCCGTCGCTCAGCCCGCGGATATTACAGTATCGCCGTCACAGACGGATGCCCAGGAGCACGCCCCGGTTGCGCAGCGTGAGAGCGGCGCGCCGGAAAGGAGTACCACACACACCGCAACAGCCGCGCCACATCGGAAAGTACACGCTTGCCGGAACCGGAGCCGGACAGCGGAAGCACTAATGCATCAAGAAAAGCCGGAAGTCCGGAGAAAGATTGTGTCGAAGGAAACCGTACTGTTACGGCAGACCCGATTTCGGTGGATTATATCGGAGCATCGAGTGATGAAGCCGTTGAGAACACGGAGGCAACCGCCGCTATAGCGAGCCGACAGACCACAGTAAGTGGGCAGCAGCCCAATGCTACGCGCACGCCCATAACGCGCCAAGTGTCTGGCTTCGCCGGCGATCCGCCTCCAGTGGAGGGTGACAACGCAAGAGCCGGGCACGTGCCCGCTGTAAGGCTCGCGGCCGCCGAAAACGGAAATTCCGAATTTGAATCGGCAACGCACGGCCGAGCAACGGCGCAGGCCTCACAGCCAGCAATGCGTGGCAAGGCGTCGCCTCGGCACGAGCCACGGTACCAACCACTGGCACGCCCGAATGCGCACCGTTCACCCTCACTTCGGGAGATCATGCAGGAACAACGGAAGCTCGCTATCCGAGAATACCAAAGCTGGGTAACAGCCCAACAACATGGGAAAGAGAACCAGAAGTCTGTAATCCTGAATGTCAGGAAACCACCATGGTCGAAACGGCCCTCGCCTGGCGTACAGGATGTCTTGGGGTTAGAACGGCAGCCGCAAGCAATTGACGAAGCCTACCACGCGAGAAGTAACGACAACACCTCAAGAGAGGACTCAGGGACCAAGCCGCACACCCAGCGGGAGGTCCTTGACGAGGAGTATGTCATCGACCGTCTGGTAAGTCACGTCTACGCCCCTGACGGGGAGCTACTGTATCGAGTCCGTTGGTACGGCTACAACTCTTCTGAGGATACACATGAGCCTATCGAGCATTTGCCTCGCTCTAAGGTCTTGCAGTACCACCGTCGCACACGGACACCGATACCGGCTACGCTGGACAAAGCCCAAGTGGGTTGACCACCCACAACTGGTGAGATATGCCGTCTCAGACGGAATATGCTGCTTCACGCGGATTCAACGATGTTGCTACTAACAAGCCGCCCTATATGGACGCTACTATAAAGCAGCGACATGCCGCTCGATGCGAACAGCTTTTGCTGAACGAACAACCCGCGGGACGCGGAAGCTACTTGCAGTGGAGAAGAAGAAGAAAGAAGCCTTCGAAGAAGGAGAAGAAGCCAGGACACTGGAAGGAAGACTAAGAAGCTTATCACTACAGCCGCTTCAGCGGAAAGTTAGCCCTCCCCCGTGGGTCATTCTCAACATCCTCTAATGAGGTATTGCCCGCTGAGAAGGGGGAGGTCAAGAAGAAAAATTCATGAACCAAGCCTAATCAGGCTGAAGTTTACCTCTAACTATAGAGCTCTGCCCCTCATTGGGGTCTACTAATCACTACAACGCCACACCCGGAGCCCCGTAAAGGGGAAGCTAAGCACCCGATGGCCTATCACATGGGGGGATACCACCGCCGGGGGTACCGGAGAAGTGCTGCGCCGCGATGGCTTGCAGATCCGACTGGTCGGTTACCGTATCAAGAACGGCCACGCCCACGCCTCGAAGGAAGTCGCGGATGACTGCTGCTCGCGGTGTCAGCGTAGTATTGCCGTCTCCGGGGGAAGCCTCGACCTGAGCCCAGGGGGAAGTTGAAACAGGAGCCGCTGGCGCCGGTGGCTCGACGACAACTACCTCGTCGTCGTCTCCCATCGATTCGGGCTCTGGTTCGTTCTCCACGCCCTCTGGGCTTCCGTCATCCACGGGGCTTCCTCCCTCGGCAGGGTCCTGGCCGTCGTCATCGACGTAGATGAACCCCCGTGGGTACCCTTCGGAGATGTATCGGTCCCCTTGGCGACGCTCAGCCGCTTCTGCGGGTCCAATCACGTCCCAAACCCATGGGTCGAAATAGACGAAGTCCCTGGCGTTAACGTTACGCCCTGGAGAGCGACCGTTTTGCCGTCGGACTCAGCCGGATACCTGACTCGCAGGCACTTCATCCCAGTCGATCTGGTCAATGACGTCCACCAATGCAGTGGCTTCTCGCGCATTGCGAACTGAGCCGAGTACTTCGGAAAGGTCCAGGTTTCGGATAGACTGCTGGATGAGGTCCGGAATATGCCAGAGACGGAACGCATCGTATGCCTCCATGAGGAGGAACGCCGCTACACGGACGGTCCATTTAGTGGCTAAGAGGCTCCGCAAGCCGCGAGGCGGATCGGTAAGGAAGTATGACCCTATGTACGTAAGACAGGGCGGGAGCTCGACATGGCACCCTCGCGGGACTTCCACCGCAGGCCAGAACGATGGCAGCGGCAAGTAGCGCCCACGACGGGAGTGTTCAGCGATTCGTTCAACTTCCGTACATTGGTACGGCGCCAATATCTCGAACCGAGAACGCCACTTCCTCTCGAAACGGATGCCTTCCTGGAACTGAGACCGTCCTGGACGGCCGAGATACCAGGAATCGGCGCGAAGAATGGGCCGTGCTCACAGTATCAACTCCTGATGAGGCTGAACAGTGTACGAATATCGGTCAATCTCGTCCAATTCGTTGGCTAGATGGTCGCCATAGTCGACCTCGCCGAACGTTCGGTATCTTGCCACATCATACTGGTACTGCGCCGGAACCGGATACTCGTTAGGGGCCCGGAAGTGTCAGGCATACCCGATGCGGGCCATCTCGTTGCGAGCAAATTGTCTCGATTCATTCCGACCTACGAATAGGCAACTCGGGTTGACCGCGACGCGGGTTCTCCAATCCCACGAACGCGTAACATCTACCGGAAGCCCACCAGGGGGTAGACCGTCGACGAAGAATGAGTCAACGAGCTCAGTATCCGAGACGGCATCGGCGTCGAACCACGGAGCCTGAGCAAACAGGAAGCTATGCCAGTGAGGGTACCTGATATGTAAGGCGCCTGCTGTAGGCCAACCGCCCAGAGATGCGGGCACTTCAGCATTTAACAAGTCCCATACGGGCGCGGAGCCAGCTTGAGCTGGAGCGTGATCTTGTCCGGAAGGACGCGGCTGAGAAGCAGCCACCAACTGCGGCAGGGGTACGGACCGGAATGGCGGATTGGAGACTTGCATACGAGCCGTCAAAGACGGAGGGCCGCTAGGTGGAGCATTCGAGTTGTTCGCGCCAGACATATCTGTTGAACTCTTAGGAGCAAGGGAGCTTGTTGCACTCGGTGTGCGTGGTTCCGAACAGTTCTCGGCAGACCCGTCTTGGGAGGCTCCCTCATATACCTCCACCGCGAGGCGTATCGAACCGACGGAGTCGGTGTCTCAGCCTGAGAAGGGCGATATGTAGAGCAAAACGCCCTTTGTGGGAATGCACCGAGGTGTCTTTCATAGTTTGTTGATCCGTTACCGGCTTCGACACCTCATGTTATGAGAGGCTACTGTAGTAGTGGCCCTATTTTGGGGTATGCATAGGAAGGGTAGTGTTTCGGCACACGTGTGCTGAGTTGGCCCGATGCCGGGTGCGCCGTGGCAAGCCTGCTACGGTTTCACACGTGTAGGATGTTGGCCGGCAGAGCCGGATAGTTAGATATTTCTAGTTGATATTTTCAAGTGCCCTATATAGGTGGCGGCACTTGCCGCCACTGTACGGGAAGTAAACCTCAAGGAGGCTTCTGGCTCTGACTTTCTTGACGCTTGTGAACGGTCTTCGTCCCTAATCGGGCAAGCCGCCACAATTCCGGGCTAGTCATCCGACCTCTACCACTGAGGAGTTCTAGACCGTCGTCACGGCATCTTTTCTGTTCTTTTATTGTTATTATTTCCGTCATACGGCTCTCGTTTCTCTGCCCTGATATACAGGTTTTTGCCCACTGGTCTCGAGACTTATTCCCGTTTACCCCTTGTCAGTGCTCCGCAGTGCGGCTCGTTTGTTGATCCCCTGTCAATCCCTACCGTTAGGCTGGATATCTCCACTCGCTCTGGCTCGCCGGAACAACCGGATACCTACGCCGATTCCTCCCCTTCGCCTCTGACTGCACCCGCAGATCGGGGCCACCCGGATTTACACCCGGCATCGCGCTGGCCCTATCAAAGGGTTCTAGTGCTGCATCTACCCCTATAGAGAGCAGGTTCCGAACACCCTGTAGGTGCGCTTTCCGCGACGCGGCTCTTGTTTTCCCACTCGTGGGATTGCACCTAGAATTGGCTTTATTGGCAAACAATTGTTGGAGTTGGTTCGTTTGTTTGGAGCCCAGATAGTTGGGAATATCCGTTCTTACGGTTGGATACACTGTGCACCAGATGGACGTCAAGTCCGCATTTCTCAATGGTCGCATGGACTCGGAGTCAAATGTGTACATGCTACCACCCCAAGGCATTGATTTGGATCTCCAAGCTGGAGAAGCATTGCTCCTCAAACGCACACTGTACGCGCTGAAGAACTCCAATCGCATCTGGTCAGAGACTTGGAAGTCTTGTCTGCAGAACCTTGGGTACTCTGCAACACGTTCCGAAGAATGCATATTTGTGAAGGCCACCACCTCCGGCGTTACTTTTGTGCTGGTGTATGTCGACGACATCCCTGTCGTAGGTGAGTCTGTGGAGAGTGTCACCAGAGCCAAGAGAGAATTGCAGTCCAGATTTGAGATGACCGACTTGGGTGAAGTGAAGTCGTTCTTGGGTGTTGAGTTTAAGAAGATCAGTGGCGGAATGTGTTTGCGGCAGTCTGGGTTCATCGAGAAGTTACTCCAGGACTCTGGCATGGCAGACGCAAAGCCCGTTTCAACACCAGCGGAAGTGTCAGGCAATGCAGACGCAGATGCACCACAGTTAGATGTTGCAACCCATTCGCTTTTTCGTGAAGCGCTTGGATCTCTACTGTACTTGTCCTCGCGTTCGCGGCCAGACATTGCTTTTGCCGTGAACTTCTTGAGCAGAAAGCAACTGAATCCTACTTTTGAAGACTTCGTCTCATTGAAGCGCGTTCTAAGGTACCTACGTGGTTCTTATCAACTAGGATTACCGTACACAGCTGAATCAAGGTCTCTTGAACTCTCCGCTTTTTGCGACAGTGACTGGGCAAGAGACAAAACCGATCGGAAGTCCATAACGGGGTTTGCGATATACTTGGGTGATTGTCTGGTGTGTTGGAAAACGACTAAGCAGCGCAGCATAGCGATGTCAACGTCTGAGGCTGAGTTCATTGCCCTTTCGGACTGTGTCCGTGAAGTAATCTGGTTACGAAGTCTGTTGAAGGAACTTGGTATGGAGCAAAGGGACGCTGCTCTGATTCATGAAGATAACACTGGGGCAATTGCTTGGTCTAACTCACAGAAGCGGGCTAAGCATGTCGACATTCGCTTTTACTTTGTCAAGGATGCTGTAGATGCCAAGGAGGTTGCAGCTGTATACTGCCCAACAGCAAAGATGAAGGCGGATATTTTCACAAAACCATTGCACCAAGGTAGGTTTCTGGAGTTGCGGAATGCACTTGGCCTGCAGGAGATCTGACAATGGAGGGGATGATGTAATGACTTGACTTTGAATTGTCAGATCTAACGTGAGTAGATAATTCTTAGATTATCTGTTATTGATAGCTACACTGAATTGTGTGGATGAAGCTCCCTGAAGTAGTCTCCTACATACTAGTACTGGTTTTATCAGTGTTTCACAGTGCTACGGCTAAGATAAAAGGACTACCGTTTCCGGGTAGAACCCGAATCGGGTAACTATCCACTAAACCTCCGCCCGACCCTGTGCATCACTTGGAACTTGTCCAATCACCCCACGGAGTGGTAGGCGGACCTGAAGGTGAGGTAAAACACCTTATCAAGGGCTCGTATCGCTGTCAGTGGATGTGAGGAAGCGAGGAGCCCGCGTTGGTTGGAGTGCAGTACGTCGGGAGGTTTTCGCGCACCGCTTTGCGGGATGGTTCGGAACTTTGGAGAGGTGGCAAAACACGTCACGAATGACCTCCGAGGAGAATGAAATCACCATGGTGAGACGTGACTGTGAGCAGGAATGTCCTGGGAGGCGGGACGAAGGCCTTAACGTACACCGAGTGCTTCGGGTCGGACCAACCAGTTGTTGTTCTCTCCGGTACGGAGTCTAGCGCCGCTTTGCGGCAAGGCGCACACACAGGCTTGTGTTGATGGCCCACAGATGGGTTTGAGCTCTACAGAAGCAGGGAGCACGTCGTTGACGGGAGAAGAAGAAGGACTTACAGGAGGACCGGGGAGCGCTGCACTTATATCCTCTTGGCTCGGAGCCATCCTGCCCTCGTTGAGATTGTTTTACCGCCTGAGGAGGAGGAGATGTAGTGCAATGCTCAGATATGAGGAATTTCGCTGGAATTAGTCATATTTCCCGTTTACGGGTTGGCCTGGTACATACCAGTATATGACTAGTAGTAACTAGTGGTAGCCATCGAGATGGTTTGGACACGTGGGACACGGTGGAGCTGATCGGAGGTTGGTCACTACACGTGGGCGTTTGCCACAATTAGTGAGATGTTTAGTTAATATTATTTATTAATTCTAGTGAGGACACTACTTAGTGCGACGCCGTCGCCGCCGTCGCACCAGTAAAGTTCCCAAACCAGGGTGATCCTACTTCAAGGATCTCGGCTCTAGCCACTCTCACCTTCGGCGGTGCACAACTCCTTATCGGAGGGACTCCCGGTTGTCACGGTGCGGGTATCCACCCTGCGTCTCCACAGAACCCAACTTTGGGAGTGTTATAACCATCTGTTGTCGCGTTCGACCCTGTATAGGGAATACCCCCGGCGATACGCCGTACCTCTCTTACCCCTCTCTCTTTTTACCTCTCTTTCCCTTTCCCTACTCAGTGGTCTCGTCCCTCTTTAGAGGCTGCTGCACTCAAGTGTGAGTCAGTCTTCCCAACTCAACTCTCAACGCCCCGTCTTGACGGTTTGGCCCCGTTCTCACACCCGGCTAGTTGTGCGATTCCAGAGAGACTCTGTTCACTGGGTTGCCCTCAGTAGAGGAAGATCCCGAACATCTTCGTGGTGTTTCCTGCTCGCAGGCATTGCACCACGGTGGGATTGCACCACATTTAACGCATTCACGCTCCATTCAGCAGTTTGGCTTCGAGACGAGTAGACACACTTTAGTAACATATCTACAACGTCAGTGACAAGTTTTTGTCTGTACGGAGGTTTCTCGCTCGCTTTGCAACATCTGAATATCTTTCCATTGGTGATTGCGTGTTATTACAAAAGGCGGTATCCCCTAATATGCCAAAGCCAGAAGGGGTTCGAGAATCATCCAAAAAAATCAGAAACCTCAGCCATTTGACTGTCATGCCAAGACCGGGGGTAATTGATGGCGCAGTGAATGATTTCTACATTAAAGTTTAATACGAACAGGTTCGTTACCTGCACTAGCTGAGTATGCCCATCATAATATGCGTTTTGAATATCCGGGTCCTCGTAGCTGGGACACTAAAATTGGCCCCCATCGCTGACTTCAAATACTGCTTTGAGAAGCGCAGCCGTCTCTGGCTTTGCTTGTGGAAGTCGCTCAGCACTTTTACTCATCTCTTCTAACGTAGGACAATGAATACTCGCCGCAGAAATGGCGTCAGAAGTAAGGAGCATCTGCATAAGCTGAATACCGTATGCGAGCCAGTCGTTTAGCGAAGATGGAGCCAGGCCGAAGATTGGGCAAAGCATGAAACCGACATCGCTGGTTCTGATGTACCAGAACACCATGTCTAACAGATCAACAGTTCGCACAAACGGTTTACTTTCACGATTAGTATTTCTCGCCTTGTACGGTGATGGACACGCAACTGTACTACGCAATTTTGTAAAAGGAAAAAGCAGGACTTTGAAAAATATGTGCCGGTTAACCGCTAGGGCGGTGATGAAGTAATCATTGGAACCACACGATAGAATAATGTGCCATTGTATCGTCTGTAAAAGAGGATGGTGCAAGGCGGGGCGTTTGAACTTGTGGGATCTTGCCATTCGGCGTTGCGTTTTTTGTGGCTTGGAGAGAGCCACGCACAATTCAATTTGACTCACTTGTGTGACTGTTAGGAAAAGGGCAGAAAGAAGGCAGATTTAGAGATTGGGATCTATGGGTGACGGACGTTTGGGGACCAGAGACGCGGTTCAACGGCTTGGGAAGAGCTGAGACGCCAGTCGTGATGGTTTTGGATAAGATGCGTGTTAGAAGCATGAAGTAATTTAAGATGCGAATAACTTAGATGAAAAGAGCGAGTGCCAGAATGCAGCGGGTTCGGCTGACCCGCTGCACTTAGGAACTTTCACGATACGCCCTTCCTCCTGACGCTCCAAATGGTGCGATTGGGTTGATTGAATTCTCTTGAAATGCTGGAGTAAGCAATTCTTGGATGATCTCATTGCAGCCGTGTCTGTAAGCAGAGTAGTCGCAAAAGCCATTCTATTCTCGTTCGTCAGCACAACATTGTTATTGGCTAACTGGATAAGATTGAAGTATTGCTCTACTTTATAAAGCCAAGTGTTAGCCACCAGAAAATTCCGAGTTCCAACGAACACTTCCGGCCTACGGTAGGCTGCTACCAGTTCAACAGGAGATGCAAACGTATGTCGACTGGGTCGATAGTCTCTTTACTTAACCTGTACCGGTAGAGCAAGACGTAAAAGTACGGCTCTCCCAGCCATTTGGTGTCCTTTCGCACACGTACGATGTGTCAGCGACCAATTGCAGTCTGGTCAGCAGCGTTCTACAACTCGGATAAATTTATTGCCTGACCCTCTCGTCACACCCCTCACGCGAAAACCTTTGTCTGTCACAAGCGTCTGCTTCCTTTTTCCGCCAATATTTGAAGAAAACTAAAATGCGAAACGCTCTTTCTGTGACATGCATGTAAAGAGTGAATTCTATATCATCGAAGATGGTCTAAAGACCAATAGCATTTGGCCGTTCTGTAAGTTGAATAAACGACATGCAGGCCTCCTTGCGAACAGCTTGTGAAGCAAATGTTACTAGCTGGATACCAATCACTACTCTCGTACCCTACAAAGTTCATACCTGCAAACAGCTGAATACGAACTGTGAACCCACCTTTGCAACCACTGCACCCCTCTCCATGATCCCAATCTTTCACATCCAACTATCCTTCTTCATCCACCCATCTTATCTTCAAACCACCATCATTCAAAAATGAATGAACAATCCGGTTCCCATTTACAAATCAGCTCAAAAACCCCACGAACATATCGGACGCGACTTTCGTCAACGACGGACGTAAACGTCCCATCTAAAAACCCTCTATATCAACCGGGCTTTGTTGTTTACGACAAATTCAAATGGAAGAATGGGACTTTATCCACATCTTTTCACGCAAAGAGTGGTTGTCTGCATAATTTCAGGTATGCATATTAACATTTTATGTCCTTACTATCCTTCTACTAACTCTGTTTACATTTTTTGCATAAGATCTGCCGAAACGAAAGGCAAAGTTACTCCAAGAATCCAAAAAGTCCAGTGGGATTCCAACGTCAACGAGTTTTGCGATCAGAATTCTGGTGAGTCTAGTACAGTCTCCGACAACCCAAAACTGAAGCAGTGATATTAATTCTAGAGCTTACGTCGTTAGTGACCTGAACTGACCCCCACGGATAAGAGGTAAAGACCTTCTACACCCACTGTCTTTCAAACTTGCGCTCCATCCCATCATATTCACCCCAAATTATTGCCCATCCTCAACAGCTACCTTCATCCTAGCGTCCATATCTCATCTTTGTCTCTTGCCTACACTAACCATCTCCCTATGAATGCAGTAATGCAGCTCGAAGAACCGCCCCCGACGAAGCCGCCCAAACCCGCTACTGTCACTACCACGATACGAACTCATCTCTCCACTCCATCCACTACCACACTCGCTTTTTCTTGAGAGTGAAAGGATCAAAGCGCAATCGCTTAGCTACGGGTACTATCTTCGCTCCAAAGCGACTCAAGACTCCCTCTGAACAGGGCTACGACCTCGTTCCACACGCTACGCCGCAATCTAATCGAATGTCTTTTTGTTTGTTGCCGTGCTTGCTTTACGGCTGTGCGTGCGAGCGCGCTCAGTGTGAGTGCTCATAGCGAAAGTGACGTCGACGAAGAGCGCGCCTCGCTTGCGGACGACGCATTGCGTCGCTTCTGTTGCAGCTCGCTCAGGTGTTACTCGCTCACGCCGATGGCAAAGCACAGATATGTGCCCATCACCACGATGCCGCCGCCAAGAAACACCATCATGTTGACGCGTCCGCCGAAAAATACAGCCGAGATGATCACCAGAAGCACCGTGGTGGTGCTGGTGGCAATGTTCTTCACCACAGCGTCGGCGTACTTGTACACCACGTTCATGGCCACGCCCATGAACGCGTTGGAGCACGCCACTGCCACCGCCATTGAGTTGTATCCTTCGAAAAAAGCGAGCATGCGCTGATTTGTTACGCTACTATTCGTAAACACTGCCAGATTCAACAATGCACCAGGCCTGCAATGCACCCATCAAGTACAAGTAAACGGGCTTCACGCCCAGCGACGCCTTTTCAAATCGCTTAATCGCATGTTCGTTCCATAAATTTGCCACCGATGAATTGAACAGACTCAGAAGCAGCACGGCCAAAACGTGAGATGCCAGATGAGCTCGCCCTTCGCCCGCGTCGAATTGAGCCACCACCAACGCCAGCATTTGCACCGAGATCACCATCCAGCGGCAAACGCTCAGTCGCAGCCCGCGCACAAAGTACAGCATCAGCGCGCTCACCACCGTAGCGCCGCTCTTGATGAACGTGATGGAGCCCACATCCGCTCTGATGAACAACAAGAACATGAGCGCGTTATTAAAGCAATAAAGCGCCTCCAACCCGAATATGTGTCCCCCCCAATGTCCAGCTGCTTTCCTCTCTAAAACAGTGCGTCACAGCGCGCACGCTTCGCTCGTCGTTCGAAACGTACAGCAAGCTCAATATCAGCTTGATGAACTCACTCAACGCCAACGAACTCTGCGTGTACTTCCCGCCCGCGTTGGCCAGCTTGAGCACGATAGAAGCGAATAACTGAACACACGAATAACTAACTCAAGCACGCCACAACCTTGACGCGTAGATCGTACTCTCGCGGCTCGCGCTTCAGTTGAGCTCGGGACGTCGGGCGAGAAGGAGAGCGCGACATGGCAGTAGCGTGGCGCAGTAACTGGCTGCGCGTTTCACAACGCGACCGTGACACGGACGACGTCAAGACGGACGACGAAGAGGTGTGTCTCGCCATTTGTTCTGCGGCGTGCACGCATAAAGGTGCTGCTCACTAAGCGAGCAAAACAAGCCACCAAAGACGATGGTGATGCTGTTGAGTGACGATATCTTGCGGAGCAGGCAGTGAAGCTCATCGGCGGAGGCGCAGGCCTCACTGAAACATGTGGAGCAATCCCAGGAAGGAAAAAGCCACCGAGGCAGTTCGAATCCCCGCTCTCAAGCGAGGTTCGCACAGCGACAGCGCACCCCGTATTCTCCGGTGTGGGTGTAAATCTACGAGGACTTCAGGCTATACCACAGGGTTGAGAAAGAACGCCCGAACGGGAAAAAGGCCAGGAAAGGCGGACACAGTAGTCGAGATCGTAGCTGACCAAGGACGGTATCTGTAGCCAAATGTAGACATCCAAAGGTGGAACAACTAAATAGAAATAAGCGGTAATGAACGAAACCAATGGTAAAAACAAAAGAAAGAACAGAAACAAACCCAAGTACTGGGGCGGAGAGAAAGTACCGGTCGGTAACAAATATGTGTGCACTCCACGAGTCACAAGAAAAACAAAAGAAAAACAAGACCAATGATGGTATGCACTGCGTGCACTCTCCTGGTTGGAGCCGGGGGATAACTAGATCGTGCTGCGGTAACTCGCTCCGCGAGGAGTTGGAGTTGTCGCGCAGGCGAAATAGTTAGAGCCGCACACCGGGTTACCTTTACTAGGTTGGTGATGGCGGTGAGCCATCACCTAAGTAGTAGAATTAGCTGCCCTGTAGAGGGTTATCAAAAATATCTAAATAATAGATTAATCTAAGCACCTCATGTGCACCTCCCGTCCCGTGCAGTCCTGACAATGGCGGACCAAAACCCACAGGGTATTTCTAAAAATTATGAAAAGATTCACTCCATCCAAACAACCAAATAGTGGTACACATGTACACATTCCGGGTCCGGATCCACGTCATCGTGCTACTCATAACCTCGAGTTCCCCTTCGATGGGCGTCTCCGTAAGTTATGATTGCCACTACTGAAACGGTATCCCTGAGGAGGGTCTGCTCTACAAAACAGAGGGCGCATGATACCCGAATCTGGCAGCTGTCCACTTCTAACCTCTTCACTGTCGATGTCAGAAGACTCAGCTTCCATGATGACCTCGATGATGGCCTCTTCATCATTTGTGTCGTCAACACCTGTCTCTACTATTACGTCCTCATCAAAGTAGGACACAAAATCATGTCTGGTTCTTGGTATTACTGCGGGAAGATCTGGGCCTACGTCATTGGGATGTTCTATACTTGCGTTCTGCACTTCGGGCTCTGTGGGCGTAACAGCAGCCGCTCTAGACACCTGGGGTTCTGTGTGTGTATCAGAGGTCGCCCTCAAAGCTCTTTTCCCTTTCGGTCGTTTTCGAGAGGTCAACGCACGATTAAACGCGGAGAAGATCATTCGTTCTACCTTAAAAGGATGCAGTCCATTCCGCGACGGTGTTCTGATCCTTCCCTGCAAACTGAAGCTTCTCTCCACACTTGACAAAGAGGGGCTCACAGGCAACACGCGCAGCGCAAAATCTCGCAACCATATGCTGTCCTTAAACTGCAACCAGTACACCACTGGCATGTTTTGAAACACCAGAAGCTCATGTCGTTGAGTAGGATTATCTGCGCGCGCTTTCGAAGACAGTCGCGTAACTGAAAACTGCTCGAAGAGACGCTGAACTGCACCATCCACTCCACCTGCGCTAGGGAGTTTCTGTGTGCAAGGAAACACTGTGGATGAGATTTAGGCCCGTATTTGCTTGAGAATCTGAGAGGTATAGTCTGTAATCTCCGTGTTCACACTTCGAATATCTAGAAAGTACGCCACGAAATGTAACGAAGTCAGTAGCGGTATTTTGCGTGAGACGTCGTGTAGTCTTGCGCGAAATGTGCTCATCACTTCCTGTTTCCGCTGTGCCGTAAAATACGGGGTTAGAGGCAGAGCTTGAAGTTGAACTTCCAATTGTTTCGTAGCAGGATATACTTCAGAGATCACGGAGCTGTCATCATCAAATATACGGAGATACTGGCGCATGACCCGTAAGACATGGTAGATATCAAGGCATTTGTCAAAGACCGAACTGTCTTGGACTGTTGCCTCAAAAATGTCGCGGCGTGATACATTTCTGTTGCCGTACAATTGTTTGTGAAAGTCGGGACAATCAACTAGTTCCTGATATATAAGATTACCACGTAGAAAGGAATGTAACATTCCCTCGGAACTTGCGAAGCGCGTTGAAGCCATTTTCATCCGGAGCACTGCATTTCGAAGAGGACGTACTCTGCTGTATTCATCGTGCTCCCTGCTGCAGGTCAGATACCCGGTGTTGCGGAGATTGATATTGTACCCGTTTTTGAGTTGTTTAAAACGAAAGTATAACTTTGAGTGCTTCCGCAGATCGTTAACGACTTCTGTGACTGTGTTTAGTATATCGCTGACCCAGGGCAACGCACCCACGTCCTGCATCAACAAGTTAGCCACATGGGTTTGGTCTTGACTAGCGATGATATGGTTGTGTCTCCGTGCTAGTTCCTCTTCAGCATTCACGCACGAACTTGTATTGTCACTGACAACGCCAGTTATTCGTGTTATATTACCGAACTGCTCAAATGCCGTATCCACCACATTTGCGTACAATTGCGAGTCACAGCTTGTTGATCCTGTATAGATGGACCGCAGAAAGTATGTTGTCCGAGATCGGTGAACGCCAGTAATTGTCAGGAGCACATTCACAACATTCTCAGAACTAGCGTCGGTCCAGCCATCAAATATGAGCGTCCCGTATGTCTGGCGTAAAGAGGAATTAATTGCGGATTTCACAAGGCTAAGCTGCGTATCGTAGTAGCCCTGAATGTTTTTTCCGGCCATTCGAGCAATATTCGGCACGTGTTATACAAGGCCTTCATCGAGGAGCCCTACTTTTTCAATAAGCTCATTCTCATCTTCTTTTCGGCTTAAGACGCTGAACGGCAACATATAGTTCACCACGAAGCGGGTTAATAGATCATTCAGTCTAGAAATTTTTCGCGCGAAGGCACTTTCGTCTTCGCCAATAGCCGCAACCTGGGTTTTGGATCTGGATAGTTGTGTTACGAGCGCTTGTGGTTGAGAAGGAACGTCTGGGTCCGAATCACGACGCCTTTTTGACGGCGTTAGAGGCACTCCGAAACCTTCCGATGAGGATCCGAGTCTTTGATACTCGCGCAGCAGTGTAGTAGACTTCAATAACCTTGCCAGTGTGGCGGGGGAGGTAAATGTGCACTGCAGGAGGTTTTTTTCCAGCAGCGTGGCGTTCATTGTCGCAGATTTTGTTTGCCAACCGCACTTATTGCAGGTCGTGTACAGAGTCTCAGATGGCTGCAAAGTATTGGTTTCTTGCTGAAGTGAAAAGCATTCAGTTAGCCACCAGCTTCGCTTTCGGTCAACTCTTCTTGATGTCGTTGATTGCGATTGTAAACCTTCGCTTACGCTTTGAGTTGGCATGTTTGATTTATATGTTCATGTCCTTGTGGCGGTAACACTGTGTAAATTTGGAAGGCACTATAGTGAGGTGAAGTTGACTCGGATTGGGTTCTTTTCTGTCCGCGATCAAGGTGGTAGAACCAGATGTGAGAACTCTGAAACAAACCCAGATCATGGGCAGAAAAGTTAGCTGCGGATTAGTGCGCCTGGCGCACTGCGCCAGTGTCATGCCAACGGCGCTTGGAAGCAGTAATCTCGGGCGTCTAGGTCTTCAAATATACTCTAATGCAGCTGGTCTAATGGCCTGCCGCTAATGGCGTGGAGCGTTAATTTGGAACGCAAGCATGCCAGGCCGCGGGTACTTGAAAGGACCGTGCATTGATGGCTTCCTAAGATTCGGGCGTAAGCAACGAATTGGTGTTCAATTCAATATTCACTCCTCAATTTGCCTTCCACGCTCAATAGTATTGAGCGTGTAGGACGTGGGGTCACGTTGATAACTGGCGACGAGAGCACCACAAAACTTTTGTACGGGGCCTAAAAATTTATTTAAATCGTGTTACGCTGCCACCAACGCCTCTACGCAAGCACTTGTCCACCATCTCTTTCGTGAGCAACATCAACCTATTTCTATTGCCACTGTTCAGATGGGTCGTAAGCGCCAACGCAATCGTTCTGACGCTGTCAAAGCGCGCCCTCAGCATACCGATGCCTATCGAATAGATGTTGCGACGCTCAAGTCAGCCGTATCCGCTTTCGTCGCCAACGCCATTACGTTTGAAACGAAGCCCAACGAAAAGCTAATAGAAGCGGAAGAGCATGTGGAGCAGCTGGTTCAACCAGATGGCTTCCTTCATCTGGTTCTTACATTTACGTTCCCACCTTTCAAACCCAAGTTACGACCTGTGCCAATGTACGTTTATTCATTTTTATAACTCTGCTTTTGTTTTTTTGGAGCCACTAATCGTTTGTGCGTCTGAAGTGCTCTTAAACATTCTTTGTGGAAAGAAGGACAAACAGAAGTGTGTCTGATTGTAAAAGATCCACAAAGCCTTGTAAAAGACTATTTAGCACAACATGGAAACGGAGGAGTATCCTCCTCGTCGGCCTAATTCTGCACATGGCTTAATTTTGTACACGGACTTTTTGTCATAAATTTAATTGCCATACATTAGTTTGGTCTGCGCATGTTTAGCGCTAGGCGAAGCCGGGCGAAGCTAATTTTCACGACTTCGTTGTGAAATCGCTCCGTTTCGACATGATTTAGCTCTCGACTTGGCTTATAGCATGGCAAAAATATTAAATATCTTTGTTACAATGAAAAGTACGGTGTTTTAAAATAATTTTCTACTTTTTCTTGTGTAAATCGACCCTTATTTGATGGCTATCTTTTGTACAAGTAGCACACAGGCAACAATTTGCAGAAAATACAGTCAAAAGTTGCACGAAAAAGTCTCTTAGCACTTTGAAGAAACACGTGTTCTCGTTAATGAAAATTTAAGAAGCTCATAAAGTAGCTGAAAAAAAAAGTTTTATTGAACCATTTTTATTACCCAAGGTATTTATTTATTTTCATTACTGTTCTTTTTATAGCTTATTAACGTTACGGGATGCAAATATAGTAGACAAAATAATAGCAAGACGGAACATATACAAAGTGCCCAGGCTCTACTACAGGGGTCTCTAACGTTCAAAACAAAGTTTGCGCTGCCAACATAGACCCTCGGCAGTGTACAGAATTATGCCCGACGATTGAAAGGAGTGATGGTGACGGTAGAAACAGGCATGGAAATTCATGTCTAAATTATTTGAAAAACTGGATTTTTGCAGTGTCCATAACTGTCCAGAATTAAGCCTGAGAGAAGGATAACACGTGTTCTAGGCGTCGAGAAAATAAGAAAACGATACGGAACGCATGAGGGTGTTTCCACACCGGTACATGGACAGATTTGCAGCTGTCTCTTGTCCACAATTTTGGGGTCGCTTCTTGAGCAACCCCACTGAAGAGACACTTCAAAATTCGTTCTGTCAGATTTGTTTTTAATTTTCTGCAGGCAAGGTTGACTTGTTTTTAATTTTTATGGTACACGTGTGCCAGTTTTGCGTGTACATGTCCCGGTGTGGAAACACCCTGAAGGGAAGCGTGAATTCAGTACAATGTGTGAGAAGGGAGAGCTCTGCATCCACTTTACTGTCGCGAGCTCGCTCATCTCGCTCTTATCTAGTGTGGCAGCGACTGTAAGGCTGATTGGCTCCTGAAAAATGTGGATCAGCATAAGTTGGTGGCTGATTGACAGTCCCCGGTTGGTGATGTACATTTTGAAGTGGGGCAGGGGACGATGTTCAGTGCGTCTCGCAGTTTGATGAAGCGTTCTTTTTGCAGGGGTTTTGTGAGTATATCGGCCAGCATGATGTCCGTGGGTATGCGATGTATTTGTATTTCGTTGTTGGCGACGTGGTGAGCGAGGTAGTGGTGTCGGATGTCGATGTACCTTTTGCGTTTCGTCGGTGCTTGGTTCGTTGCTATGAGGACAGCCGATTGATTGTCTATATATTGCGTGGTGGGTTGCGTTTTGTCTTGCTTGACATGCTCGGAGAATTTGACGAAGCCAATTTGTGTGTCCAGTGCAGTTTGTAGCCGCTATGTATTCGGCTTCCGTGGTGGACAAGGCGACTACGTTCTGTTTCTGTGATGCCCAGTAGACCGGGGTATGATGGAGTACGTGTATGTTTCCTGTTACGGATTTGCGGTTCTTGGCGTTGGCGTAGTCCGCGTCGCTGTAGGCTTGAAGTATTGGAGGTTGTTTCTCTTTGCTTTGTTTGTATAATATCCCGTGCGTTCGCGTGCCTTGCAGATATCGCAACAATGTCTTCAGTGACTTCCAGTGGTGCTGTTGGGGGTTGTTCATGTATTGTGCTAGGCGATTGGTGGCGTGCATGAGATCGGGTCTGGTGCTGTCGGTAATGTAACGCACTTCGCCGAGTATGGTGCGATAGTGGTGCGCTTGAGTTGTTGTTAACTTCTGTGTGTCCTGTTGTTGATCGAGTGGTTGTATGTTGTTGTATGGTGTTGCTGCCGGGTTGGATTGGTTCATGTTCGTTTGTACAAGGAGTGCTTCTATTGTGTCGGGCTGCGAGATGTGTATACCTTCCTTTGTACGTCGTATTGTCCAGTTGAGGAACCGTGCTGGTGGACCAAGACGTTTGATTTTGTATTTCTGGAGCAGCTGTTCGTGTAATGTGTCGATGAGTTGATTGTTGGATGCCAGGACAAAGAAGTCGTCGATTGTTGTACTGATGAGAGTAAATCCGCTGTCGGTGATCTTGGTGTATAGGCACGGGTCATGCTCCGATGGTTGAAAGTGAAGGGTGGTGAGATATTTCTTCAGCCCGTGATTGTAATAGTATGCTGCTGGTGGTGAACCATAGAGGTTTCCTTGCAACTGGCCGTATTTGCCTGGATGGGTGAATGTGCCGTCGAATTTGGGCATCTGTGTGACATAAACCGGTTTGTCGTATTGATATTGCTCATGCAGATACGCTGATTTGATGTCGAAATGTTCTAACGGCAAGTTTCCTGCTGCGTGTAGTGCTATGAGCAAGCGCTGTGTGGTGCGATCTGCCGTATATGTTGTGGTGTGGCGGGGGTCATAGTGAATTCCGGGTTTCATGAGGTCGCCTCTGAGATTGCATCTTGCTTTGCGTTGCGTGATGTGACCTTCGGCTGATCGTTTGTACCTATAGAGCATCATTAATGGTATTATGCTCTCTGGGAGAGGTTGAAAGCCTTGGGGGAGCCATTTGATACTGTTGTGCGTGTCTAGATTGGCCAGTTCTGTGTCATGGGCTTGCTGCCAGTGGTGTGAATCGGGGTATATTCTTGCTTGTTTAAGTGTGTTGGGTGGTGGAGTGTTTACGTTGATCTCGGAGGGGATGGTGGGGTAGGTGCTTGCGCGAGCTTCGTATGAATGGTGAAAGCTAGCCGTTGGGTCCAATGCTTTATGGTAGGGGTGGAAGTCTTGTATCCTGACCTGCTGGTACCGTTTGGTGTCGACGTTTTGGACTGTGATATGAGTCAGCGAATTTGCGTACATATAACGTACTGATGCCGCTCGTGATTCCATTTTGGTTTTTGGGGCGTAGTTGGGGATAGTGCCTAGCTCTCCGAAGGTGAAGAGATGGTGGAGCTTTGGTGTGACGCCGTACCATTTGTGAAAAGGGGAAGTGTTGATACTTTGATGATGCAGGAGGTTATATTTGAAGATCATCTTCAAATATAACCTCCTGCATCATCAAAGTATCAACACTTCCCCATGATGGTGTCTCTTGCTGCATCCTCCCAGTACTTGTCTGGGAGTTGGGCTGCTTGCAGTAGTGCTCTGACTAATTCCATAACTGTGCGGTTAAACCGTTCCGCGATGGAGTTTTCTTGCGGCTGATGTGGGGTGCGGAGATGATGTTTTAGGTGGTATTTGTCGTACAACGTCTTCATTTGTGTTGATGTGTATTCCTTTGCGTTGTCTGTACGAAAGTGTTTAAGGGGGTGATGCATGGTGTTGGCAATGTGGTGTAGGGTTTGATCAACATAGTGTGGTATGTCTTTCCTTTGTGGTACAAAGTGTGCGATAGCAAAGCGGCTGGTGGCACATATTAGAATCAGAATGTGATTGTTGCCATGCGCTGAGGTGGGTTTGACTGGTCCGCATGTATCGGAACTTATGTATGCACCTACCGGGTAATTGTGTTGTTTTGACTTGTGGGGTTCGGGAAGAAGTTTGGCGTTGTTGCAAGCGGTGCATGTGAGCGTGGCGTTGGAGGCTAGCGATTTTGGCATGGTCGGGAGTAGCCGATGTTTGGCCGTAAGCGCTAGTTTGGCTGGATGAGCGTGGTTCAATTTGATGTGGCAGGCTTGTGTGGTGAGATGTATGTTTGAGCGTTTCGGTTGTGGCGCGTGGTTGTGGAGAGTGGAGAGGTGTGTGATTTGGTTTGTGGGCTGTGGTGTGGATGTAACTGGTGGAGCTTGTTTGTTGTGTTGTACGAGGGTGCGTTTGACCGAGAGTGTGGGTTTTGTAACTGAGCGTGACTTGATATGAGATTTACGTGATACTGTGCGTGCTGCTGCAGCGAAGGTATGATTGACTATGTGACCATTCAATACGTATTGTGAGCCATTCCAATTCGCGGTGGCCATGAGTTGGGGTGGCTGTGTTTTGGTGTTGAGTGTGTGGCCGTGATTTGCCGTGAAGCTGACTTTGCCGTATTTTCAGGCCAGGTCATGCACTGAAAGTAGGTTGTTCTTGAGGTTTTTGTTGGCCACGGAGTATGTGGCTATTGGTCGTTTAGTCGTGCTGGGGAAGATGTGCAGGGTTCCATGGTGGGTGCACTTGCTCAGCTGATTTATGGCAGAGCGGGTGAAGGTAGATGTTGTTAGAGGCTGCATGTTTGCTGTTGGGTTGATGATGTGTGTGGGCGTGGCTCCGCTATCGAGGAGAAACTTACCCGTTACGTCCGTGTCCGCTTCGGAGGTGACGTCGGCTGGTGGAGGGGGTGGCGGGAGTTGCTGATGTGCAAAGCCGGGTGGGGGGGGGGGGGAGGGCAGGGGTGTTGTAGGTGTAGAGCAACGCATTTTGCGTGGTTATCAGGATGATGCGTCTCATATACTCAGGGGAGTGATACGAGGATGCACTCGAAGAGTTATGAGTTGGACCCAATTTTGGCGGTTACTTTTGGAATGGCTTTCCCACAGTTACCTGTAATCAGGGTTGCCATTGCTGGCCAATACCGCTAGGTGGACGCGTGTACTACACCACCGTGTGTGTGCATATTACGGGACAATAGGTAGTGCACCTGAGGTGCCTGACACTGGGCTAGCCACGTGTACGGACCCCCGCGGGTGTGCACCACGTGTACATAGTTAGTTTAGACCTACTTAGGTGAGCTCGACCTCGTCGTCGCGAGCACCTTTGTAAAGTCAACCCGAGCACTTCTAAGTGAACTCTTTGTCGAGTAGCGCTCTCCTGAGTGGACTCTACACGAGTGAGGCTCTGGCGCCAGCCGCCTACGTGGGTTATCACTCTCGCGAGTATAGCCACGTCTGGTTACGGTGGTCCTACCCTCTCGGTACCTTTGAGGAACATCTGTCGTTGATGTCGGGACCTGAGGGTCGTACCGAGGAGGTATAGGACTAGATTACGAAGTGATCCGAATCTGTATAGAGTTTTGCCGTGTTTACGGAAACCCGTGCATTACCGTTGGAGGATCTCGCCCCGCTCCGGGCACAGTGCCGAGGAGGCCCTACCCGTCGCGTGTGGGTGTTGTTTGGTTGTTGTTTTCTGTTGCTTTCCCTCTCGGGACTACACCTGTCGTTGGTCGTGTTTCATCGTTGCCGATACCACCCCATCTCAGGAGTTTCTCATCGTTTCCTCACCACGTGGCCTATCACCTCTGTAGGTATAGCCAGTTGCCACTTCGGCCTTACAACCGAGTTACGGTGGTACAGAGGGCTCTGTCACTGGTCTGCCCTCTCTCACGAGAGCGGACCTTCGGACAGTCTGGTGGGTTTCACTCTTCCGAGTTTGCCCCACAAAGTGGTCTCCCGACCTAGAACCGTTTTAGGTCACTGTCGTGGAATTGACTTGATTGTTGACGGATCACCGTTTTCTGACAACGATCAGGGGACTCTTTAGAGTTTTGGAGGTTGACAACTTTTGAACGTGAACCGCTGACGTGGTGGTTTACCGAGAAGGTTTATTGAGTTTTCTTGTTCTTTGGGGACTCGTGTACGAGTTTAACTGGATCATCTGGATCAGATTGCCTACTGGTTTCCAGTATGCCGCAACCGCCTCGAGGTTCTCGAGCTGGTTCAGCGCGGTCGTCAGCTGCGGTTCCACCCGTTGCACCGACGTCCCGGTCTATCCCAGATGAGGCGCAACCTCTTGAGGTCGTACCCCGCCCCCGGAGAACGCGCTCAGTTACGGAAGCACCTAAGGAAAACGTGGGTTCTGCTCAACCCGTCGTTGAGACACCATCCATGGTTAACCCTAACGCTGCTACCGTAGCCGAGTTGGCTAGGTTGGAATCCCGCTTGGATATTAATCACGCTGCTCACGTGGAACTCCTACAGGATGTTACCTCGTTGAGGACGCAGGTTGATAATGCCCAGGTGAGGGATGTCTCAGGAAACTTACGTCTTCTGAGAAGGGACGTGAATTCCATTATGGAAAATCTGGGTACCCCAGACGTCTTCGTCACGGAGTACCGGGCATTTGTCGAGGAAATGCGCACCGATATCGGTCGAATCCGTTCGCGCTTGGAAACGCTGGAGGATACAATCCGTATGGATGAAGCTGTGGACGCACAGGTTCCTCAAGGAAATCCATCTGCGGATGAAGACCATCGTTCGGTGAAGCAGAAACGTCGACACCCAAAACGAGTTCACTATGATTCGGATTCATCGCGCTCTGACTCGAGCGGCATGACTGAAGACAGTTCGTCAGATTCATCTGATAGTGATGACAACCGTCATAGGTCACGTTCGACACGGTCGAAAGCGACGCAGTCTACTCAGGCAGTGATGAGATCACGCGTGAAAGGACGGCGCCACTTGGGACTCAAAGAGTTAAAGCCGACGGACCCGCTCTACACAAAGCTGTTGTCGTACCGCTATTATCGGTTGGAGGATGTTACTTCGAATCGCTCCTCGCGAGGAACCGGTAAGGTGAAGGACTACATTCGAAGGTTGAATGTTACCCTTGAAACAAGGAAGTTCTCGGGGACAGATCCTATCCTTGTCTTGGATTTCCTTGCCAGGTTCGTCCAGGAGGCCGATATACTCGGTATGAGTGAAGCACAGGCATATGTGGCACTGCCGTACTTCCTAACAGGGACTGCGGAAGATCAGTACAACTCAGTTCGAGGAACCTCGAGAGCCTCGGAAGGAGGAGTCACGTGTTGGCCGGAAGCCGTGAACTACCTTCTCAGGTCGTACGCGACTTCCAACGCGATTTACAGCGCTACTCTTGCTGTTCGCGACACTAGACAGAAGAGTGGAGAATCTGAAACGGTTTATTCAACGCGGTTGAACAAAGCGTTTCACCGATGTGGTAATGTGTATTCCGCACAGGAGCGGTGTACCATGTTTGTTGATGGTTTGGACCCCACCATTCGGTCGTTGGTCGCTCGCCGACGCGAGGAAAAACGCCGAATGACGTACCTAGAGTTGGTTAATTACGCCCAGGCGGAAGGAAAGACGTATCGAGCCCGCAACCCGGGGCAGCGCCGCTCGAAAGCGCTACTCGCGGAGAGTTCGTCACCATCGATGTCGGTTTTGCGACGTGAAACCGCTGTCGGTGATGCTGATAACGTCCACTTCATCGGAAGTAACCCCGATTCTTACGGATCTACGGACCTGCCGTCAACCTCGATTCCGAGCACGGAAGAAGACCCCGCATTGTATGCCCAAGGTGTCCGGGTGCCTGCAGCCCCGCTGCCTTACGCTAACAATTCGTCGCGTCTGAACCGTCCAGGGTGGAAGGACACAGCACCACAACGTCGAGTGGACAATCGCCCTCGCGACAAACCGGCCTCGGTCATATGTTACCAGTGCTACCTTCCAGGTCACGTATCGACGCAGTGCGTATTTCCGCCGTCGCACCGGCCGAAAATTATTGCGTATTACGACGCCCTCACGCCCGAGGAAAAGGAATCTGTTCCACGAAAGGAATATGATAAGGCCAGAGCTGAACTGGGATTACCGGTTCCGGTCTATGCTCAGCCCTCCGTTCCGGCACAGGCACCTTCGAACCAGGTTCAAGGCGAAGTACCCACGCATGGGGTTCAGTTAGGCCCCCCGAACGGAGTTCACGCACCGAATTCGGTGAGCCCCGTTCAGAAAAACTGACTTCGGGAGTTTCCCCTACGGGAGGGGCGCCTTCCGAGCCGAAGTTAAAGGCGCCCGAGGCGTCACAGCTTCGCTCCCCAGCTGTTAGAATCCTTTCAAGGATAGCGGCTAAACCTGACGTGAGCTCAGAACACCTTTCGGTTCTACGTCGTCCGTGGATACGGTCCCGTAATCTCCGTATTCCGGAAAGAGTTCTTGTGATGGCCAAGAGAAACTACAAAGTTTATGCCGATCTTGGCTTGTCTAACCAGTTCATGGTTCGACAGTTGTCTGTGTTGGATACAGGAGCTGCACCGAACCTGATTCACCTTGAGTTGGTGCCACCCGCGCTACGGGATGAAATTCGTCATGGTCCAGGTTTGGATATCGCGGATGCCAACAATAACCCGTTGCGTACTCTTGGGTACATACCTCTCATGGTACGATTAGGAACCTGTATGGTTAAAGTGGATTTCATGGTTTGCAAAAGCATTGCCGCACCGGTGATACTCGGTTGTGACTTTTGTGATCGTTTTGTTGAAGCGATTCGACCTCGAGCTCGAGTTGTTACCATGGATGATGGTTCCGAAATACCGATTGTAAGGAAACCGCTAAAGAGAGCTACACGCAAGCGCGTCCCGCTCCCTGCTGCACAGGAAGTTCCAACCGTCGACCCGGTATCATCTAAGCTCCATGTGGCTCATGCCATCGCAATCCCTGCGCAATCCCAAGTTTGGGTCACCATAACTACTAAGCAGTCTGGTCTACGTGTGGTACAACCATTGCCATCATTGTATGATCAGAAGCAACTCGCTTTGGCGAACGGAGTAATCTCGGTGGAACCCGAAAAACCATTCAGAGTTTTGGTCGCCAACTTTGGCACAACCCGACAGTGGTTAGCTAAAAACCAAATCCTTGGTACCACTCTCCCACACCCTGCTGCTATCGTACCGACGAAGATACCCGTTGCGGATGTTCTCGGTATAACCGATGCTAAGGAGGGGGAGGGATCAGCGGAAACCGCGTTTACCGCATCGGTTACCCCGGCGAGCGAAGTTACCGAATCGCTGGCACCCACCGAGGGTAAAGCGTTGCCACCAGGAACGGAAGATACAGACCCTGTCAAGGAACTGGAACAGTTGAATTTTAATCATGTACCTGAATCTCATAGAGGTAAGCTAAGAGAAATGTTGAGGGAGTTCACACCCATGTGGGATGGATCCCTCGGGACAATTGGAATCACGGAACACCGTATTGACCTACTTCCAGGTACTAGCCCCATTTCCCAACACCCATACCGGGCTGGTCCCAAAGCTAGGGAAGAAGAGCAATCTCAGGTTGAGAAGATGTTACGCGCTGGCGTCATAGAGGCTGCTCAATCCGCTTGGGCCTCACCCGTGGTGCTAGTTCCAAAAGCGGACGGATCGTGGCGATTCTGTATTGATTACCGTCGTCTAAATTCGGTCACCGTCAAAGACGTTTATCCCATACCCAGGATGGACGAATACATTGACTCGCTTGGGAGTGCTACAGTGTTCACCGCCTTGGATGCCAATTGGGGATACTGGCAAGTTCCGATCCGTGAAAAGGATAAGGACAAAACTGCTTTTGTGTGCCACCAAGGTTTGTACCGGTTTAAACGAATGCCGTTCGGATTAACCAACGCGCCGGCTACGTTTCAACGTGCTATCGATATCCTCTTGGCTCGATTCAAGTGGAAGACCTGCTTGGTGTATCTTGACGATATCATCGTGTTCTCCGATAACCTTGATGACCACTTAACACACGTCCGGGACGTCATGAGAGTCCTCAGGGACGTGGGCATTACGCTGAAACTCAAGAAGTGCGAGTTCTTCACAGATTCTGTCAAATACCTAGGGCATATCATTCGACCTGGACAGCTCTCAGTTGACGCAGTTCGCGTGAAGTCGCTGAAGGAAGCGAAACACCCTACGACACAAACGGAACTCCGCAGTTTTCTGGGTCTTTGTAATGTATATCGGCGTTTTGTCCCGAACTTCGCAGATATTGCGACCCCCCTTAACCACCTTTTGAGAAAAGGTCAACCAGTTCAACTGGAACCCCTAGGCGACGCGGAAGCGTCTGCCTTTTCGGCATTAATTGACGCAGTAACGTCACCGCCAATCTTGGCTTTGCCTAAGCTAGGACTTCCATTCGAAATAGACACTGACGCCAGTGCACACCAGGTTAGTTGCGCCCTGTTTCAGGTCACGGAAGACGGCGTGAGACATCCAATTGGATACTGGTCGCGATCCTTGAACGTACACGAACGTAACTACTCAGTTTCGGAGAAAGAGTGCTTAGCCGTTGTATGGGCTCTAACTACACTGAGGCCATATCTTATGGGCAACCATTTTACGGTACATACGGACCACTCATCTCTCCGATGGCTCATGGAAATCTCGGAACCATCAGGACGCTTGATGCGTTGGCGCTTGAGGTTATCGGAGTTCGATTTCACAGTTACGTACAAAAAAGGAACGTTGAATCTGCAGGCAGATGCACTCTCCCGCTTGGGGACAGATGCAGAAGCGGCACCAGTTGACGATCTGGACATACCATGCTTTATGGTGGAAGAACAAGCAGGTTGGGTCGAATCCTTGTCGGATGACATCTGTGACGACATCCTGCTCACTTCTGAGAAGTTGGATCCCTTGACTGGATCTTTTGTACCCATCACTCCCGAGGAGATGATCCGAGAACAGCAAACGGATGAGTTTTGTACGCGAATTCGCGCTCGTCTCAATGGAGGAGATCGTATACCTTT
Organism: Gracilaria domingensis; assembly: GCA_022539475.1. Classification (NCBI taxonomy): domain Eukaryota; phylum Rhodophyta; class Florideophyceae; order Gracilariales; family Gracilariaceae; genus Gracilaria; species Gracilaria domingensis. Next base: position 173,706 of record VCMS01000120.1, on the reverse strand, counting down.
TCAGGTTAACGATCAGGGGTACCTGGTTAGGTTAGTCGAAGCGTATACCCAAATTGTGGTCCCATACTCGCTGCAAAACCGTGTGTTGGTCATGACTCACTATGTGAAGGTAGGAGCCCACCCAGGAGGTCGAAAACTATACTTGACCCTGCGTAGGGATTTTTACTGGCCGTCAATGGCATTGGACTGCTACGCAGTACGACGCTCTTGCACCGAGTGCGCTAAGAATAACGTGAAACTTCGTAAGTACTCGAAGAAGTTAACGCTGTTCCCAGCACGGTCTCCTTTGGAGTTTATCGCTATCGATATCTTAGGTGAATTGATCAGAACCGCAAGAGGTAATCGATACCTTCTGGTTATCACCGATCGGTTCTCTAAGTTGGTACGGACAGTCCCGCTGAAACGGATTACGGCCACCGTGGTTGCACAAGCTTTTGTCACCCACTGGGTCTTTGTGTACGGTCCACCGGTTCATCTATTATCAGATAACGGTTCACAGTTCACGTCGAAGTTTTTCCAGGACGTCTGTCGGATCTTGAGTGTCAAGAATCTATTTACGACCACCTACCACCCTCAAACAAATGGTCAAGTAGAACGATTTAACCGTACCATGCTGAATGCATTAAGATCTTATGTGGCAGATCATCCTAAGGATTGGGATTTGTATACGGACGCTATTACGTATGCGTACAACACCCAAGTCCACCGGGTAACGAAGCTAGCACCTTTTGAGTTGGTATTGTCAAGAGTACCGCCACCGGTTGCAATCGAGGCTCAAGAAACGCTTTCTACGTACCCATCTGTTGGGTTATACAGGAACGCTTGGAAGGATTGGTTAACCAAAATGGTACCGGTCGCTCGCACAGCGATGGATAAGGCGCAGGCCGCTTATAAGCGCAACTTCGACGCGAAGGTTAAGACCCCATTACCAAAGGTCAAACCAGACGATATGGTATTTCTCCGCAAAGAATACTATAATCCGGAGAAGGAACGCCGCCACAAGCTCTCGCCTATCGCGGAAGGACCCTATAAGGTTATTTCCGTCACGGACGATACCGTAGTATTGGATATCAATAATCTCCACGAACGGATATCGTTAGACCGTGTCGCGCTGGCCCCACCACCCTACGTTCACGTTAACACCCAACTGGGTGAAGCTACAGGGGACGAACAGGTCGTATCTTCGCGCCCTGCGACTCTCCGCCCTGATCGCGGCTTATCGGATCTACCGAAGTCAGAATCACCCACGCGGGTAGCACAACCCGTTGCGGGAGACGAAGAGGAAAACTCAACTAGAGTTGACCCCCCACCGGACGTCGTGGCTCCCGTGCCACCGCCTAAGGAGGGGGAGGAAAGTACGGAACCCGTTACACCGGCGTCGCACGGTCACACTGTGTCGCAAGGTACCGCCACCAATCTCGCGGTCTCTACCGATAGCGTTGTGGTGCGCCGAGGCGCTGTACCTCGTGGTGATACTCCGTCGAGTTCGTTGAGCAATGCGCTGGAAACGACACGACCCACCCAAGGGGTACACACCGCTGTGGATAACGTAACCCCGTCGGGAACACCACAACTGAGTGAGGTCACCACCCGCAAAAACGGTTAGAGTAGAAGAAGCACCAAAGAAGTGAAGTACACTTGAACACAGTGTGAGTGAAGAAGTAATCGAAGATCGATCAAGTTCGTGGAGAACAGGCAAAAGAGGTGAAGCGAAAGTTACCACTAGATGGTTTTACTGTTTCTATCTTATACTAAGGACCAAGTCCTCCAGCCCTGCTGGTCATCTTACACCCCCGATAAAGGACCGGCACCGCCGCTACCGGAGGGACCCTGCGAAGGGTGCGGAACGGCGTAAGCCAGTATCCCTGCCATAGTGGTGAGATGATCGGGCACGATAATTCCAGCGTTCTGGAGACTGGCGCGCAACATCGCGATGTTCGCCGGAGAATCTCCCGGAGCGACCGGAGCTGTCGGGGCCGGAAGGACCGAAGGAACGGTAGCCGCTACAGGGACCGGACCCACCACCGGAACACTCGCTTGAGTCGGAACATTCCAACCCACAGGAGCCTGGGGTACCCCGCCGCTGGCGTGCAACACCTGATTCGCCGCCGGTAGGTCGTTCACCAACTCCTGGTCCATCTCGACGAGTGCTCCCGCCGCCTCTCCACCGGTATCCATGTTCGGATCACCCAGATCTACTGGGGCGACCCAGTTGTCACTGAACATGAACCCAACGGGGTGACTGTCTGGAATCGACCGTGGCTGGTTCGCTGCCCACTCGGCATATGCGCTAGTCGTCATCGTACCCTCCCATGGGTCGTAATACACGAAATCTCCTGCGGTGGGATGTCTCCTACCGGGTGAGCGGTCGTAGTGACGACGAGGACCTTTCCCACGCTGCGAACGGGGCACCGTTTCCCAATCGACTCCATCGATAACATCCAAGATGTAATGGATCTCATCCACGTTCTCTTCGGACCCCAAGGGAGTGTGCAAATCCAGCGAGCGGATAATGTTGCGAAGCATCGGCGGAATATACCAAACACGGTAGTTGTCGTAAGCCTCCCAGAGGAGAAACGCTGCTACGCGTGCCGCCCACTCGCCGGCTACCAGACCCCACCATCCTGAACGCGGATCGCTGATCAATCGGGAGCCGATGTAACTCAAGCACGGAGGCAGTTCTGCAAAACACCCTTTGGGTACCTCCACATCACGCCACCAATCTGGTAGAGGAGGGAACCGTCCAACAAAGGCCTGCGGTCTGTACCTCTCGGTCTCGATATTCGGGTACGGAATCAGATACCCATGACGGGAACGAGCTTTCCGCTCAAACCGAATGCGGTTGACGAACCCACCCTGGGAAGCGTTCTTGCGAAGATAACGGAACTCCGCTCGGAGTATGGGCCGATTCCAGCACAACATCAACCTCGATGTGGTCGGGCCATCGCCAGCGTACCGCGCATGGTCGAACGTCGCCAAGTTGTCTCCATATCGGACTTCACCGAAAGTACGGTAGAACGGAGTATCGAACCCATATGACGGTGGAACCAGGTGCTCGAGGTGCACTCGACTGAGTCTCTTGTACGCCAACTTCGCGTGTTCCGCGCGCGCGGTGTTCAGATTCTCACCCTCGCGGGTATCGTACCGGAGGAGCATCGGGTCGATCGCTATACGAACTTTCCATTCTGGGGATTGCACTACCGCTAACGGCAGACCGCCAGGTAGGAAGCCGTTTTCGGCATACGACTCCAGCAGAGTGTCATCGTTAACAGCTACTGGATGAAACCACGGTGCACGGCTGAACGCAAACCCATCACGGAGTGGATCGCGTACTGCGAGAGATTCCTTCGATATCCAACCAGCTTGGTTCGCCATCAGCGGCATCGCTTGCGCTGAATTCCATAACGGAACGTTCACCGGGACCATCGGTTGAGACTGAGGCAGTGGAGCCGTCGCAGAACCCGGCTGAGGGTAGTTCGACGCGCTCGCCTGACCCGTCGGGTGATGAGGAAACTGATTCGGGTTCATCGGAATGACAGATGATGTACTGTGATCGAGTTCGGATACTTGAATACTCTGTTCGCTTGAGTGTGTATCGCGCTTGCGAGGTATAGAAACCGAGGAGTTGGTACCGCTCATGATTGTGACGTATTTACGTACTTGCGTTTCGCACAAAACTTCAGCCTCGAAGTCGTTCTCGGCTCTAAGGAGGGGGAGATGTAGAGCAACGCATTTTGCGTGGTTATCAGGATGATGCGTCTCATATACTCAGGGGAGTGATACGAGGATGCACTCGAAGAGTTATGAGTTGGACCCAATTTTGGCGGTTACTTTTGGAATGGCTTTCCCACAGTTACCTGTAATCAGGGTTGCCATTGCTGGCCAATACCGCTAGGTGGACGCGTGTACTACACCACCGTGTGTGTGCATATTACGGGACAATAGGTAGTGCACCTGAGGTGCCTGACACTGGGCTAGCCACGTGTACGGACCCCCGCGGGTGTGCACCACGTGTACATAGTTAGTTTAGACCTACTTAGGTGAGCTCGACCTCGTCGTCGCGAGCACCTTTGTAAAGTCAACCCGAGCACTTCTAAGTGAACTCTTTGTCGAGTAGCGCTCTCCTGAGTGGACTCTACACGAGTGAGGCTCTGGCGCCAGCCGCCTACGTGGGTTATCACTCTCGCGAGTATAGCCACGTCTGGTTACGGTGGTCCTACCCTCTCGGTACCTTTGAGGAACATCTGTCGTTGATGTCGGGACCTGAGGGTCGTACCGAGGAGGTATAGGACTAGATTACGAAGTGATCCGACTCTGTATAGAGTTTTGCCGTGTTTACGGAAACCCGTGCATTACCGTTGGAGGATCTCGCCCCGCTCCGGGCACAGTGCCGAGGAGGCCCTACCCGTCGCGTGTGGGTGTTGTTTGGTTGTTGTTTTCTGTTGCTTTCCCTCTCGGGACTACACCTGTCGTTGGTCGTGTTTCATCGTTGCCGATACCACCCCATCTCAGGAGTTTCTCATCGTTTCCTCACCACGTGGCCTATCACCTCTGTAGGTATAGCCAGTTGCCACTTCGGCCTTACAACCGAGTTACGGTGGTACAGAGGGCTCTGTCACTGGTCTGCCCTCTCTCACGAGAGCGGACCTTCGGACAGTCTGGTGGGTTTCACTCTTCCGAGTTTGCCCCACAGTAGGGATAGTTCCATTGCGCCATGTGGGCTTGTGGCTGACGGTTTTTCGGGTGGTTCGGATCGCGACATTGCGCGTCTGTGTGTTGTGGACGTATGCCTTTTTCCGTGTGGTGCTGGCAAGGTTTGCCTCGAAATGGGGTTCTGTTGCGAGAGGGTTGATTGTATGTACTGCGGGAGGGTCCGGGTACCCCGTAGTTCCCGGTGAATCGGTGTGGCTGTTGCGTGTAGACTGCTATGCGGTTCATACGTTTGGCAAACTTGTGCATTTCCTTTAAACGGCGAGTGAATTCGTCGATGGTGGTGGGTTTGTTTGATAGGAACTGGAATATGATGTTCGTGAAGTTGGGGTTGGTCTGCAGTCCTTCGATGAGAAAGTCTACGGTGGTTTCTTCGTCGTTGATATCCGGATATTTGGATGCGAGCATACGTTCTCTGACGTTACGATGTGCTTTCACATAGTCATCGATTTTGGTGTCTTCATCGAACGTGATACTCTCCGCTTCTGTCTTCAGGAATTTGTTGTCTTCTTTTGTGTGACGATTGACTTGCGCTAAAACTCTTTGGTAGAGTTCAAATGGGGTTGGATCATCATCCGCGTTGAAGATTTGCCCTATTATGGAGGGCGGGACTGTACATAATATGGCGTCGTTTAGGGTGGCTTGTTTGTCTTCGAACTGGGGTAGTTCGGCTGGATCTATTGGTGCTGGCGGGTTGGAGGTGAGATGTGCTGTGGCTTGGAGCTTTTTTGCATAGTTGCGCATGGAAAAGTCCCAATATGTGTAGTTTTGAGTGTTGAGTCGGGGGAGTGAGGGATGGACGGGTGTGGTATGATTGTTCTGCATGCTGTGTTGAGTAGTGTCTCGAGGGGTGTGGTGGTCTTCGGCTGTCGTGACTGCGTTGGCGTAAAGTTCTGCTGTGAGTTGCTTGAATTCCTTTGTTTCTTCCCGTCGAATGCGACGGGCGAGTCGGTTGTAGGCCTCCATGTTGGTGGACGATGTGTTGTGGGGGTGGGTGATTATGTTTTGTTTCGTTGCGTGTGGCCCATAACCTGTGAGAAGGGAGAGCGCTGCCTCCACTTTACTGTCGCGAGCTCGCTCATCTCGCTCTTATCTAGTGTGGCAGCTACTGTAAGGCTGATTGACACAATGTACGATGTGTTTTTGGTGGATAACGGAGTTGTCCCAATGATGCCGAACCTGTTGGCAATGCTTTCCTCCGAGCCAAGCTAATGCCACTCGCAGTGGATATGAGGAAAGATGTGGTTGTTTCAATTCAAAGAATTTTAAAGAGTACGCCGTTTAGTCCGAGACAGGGCACTTGTACCAGTGTGAAGGTGGGTCGGCTTGACTTTTGTCAAGAGCAACTTGTGGAAAGTGTTATGATGGCTGTTGATGGTATTGCTCGACGTTGTGAAGATGGATGGAAAAGCATTCAATCTCTTAGTTTGAAGACTTGTCGCTCTCTCGCTGTGCAGATTTATCTGTCGCTACCTGGAGAAAATGTTGTGGCTGGGAAGAGTATGACAGACAACGATGTGCAAACTGTGAAGAAAGCAAAAGTTGATGCAAAGTAATGGCCGTGAAAAGGCGCACAGAGAGATCAATCTTCGACGTGACTGCGAAACGCAATGCAAACCGACCGGCATTCAAATCTTATGCTCGCTTGCACACGCCGCGCGTTGTTCCGACCTTGGAACTGCCATGAACAGAGTGTAGATGAGGTCAAACCACTATCAGCCCGCTTGCCAAACTAATGTGGCCATCCAGTGCGGTTCATTTTTCAAGGAACGATAAGGTGCTCGAGTTGTTGCACGTGCCCCCCCGGCCGCTCGAGGAGCTCGAAGTCATCCACAGAAGCATATCTGTATTGTCCAAATACTCCAAACTAATGCTTGCTCAAGAAACTGTCATCGTGGTTCAACACTGTCAAACGTCTAAGTAGGTTATTTGTCCTTCATTGATGCAGAAGTTCCGGATCACTTCGACAAGCCTTCTATGTGTATGGCTCATCAACAAGCTGTGAAAAAGGAAGCACCTGATTTTTATTGACCATGAGGCCGTTGTTAGGCATACTGGCGTCCGGAACTGAGAGGAATCTCGTACTGAGAATCGCATCTTTAATTAACTATTACAAGGACTATCAACGTCCGCGTTATAGAGTCGTACCTGAGAGTCAGTTCAACGAAGAGGCCTTGTCCATTGGACATTTCTTTGGACTGATGAGTCCTCAAGTTACATCTTGCAAACGACCTGTCTCCTCATTACACGAAGGTTTCCCAGATGTCTGGGAATAAGAATGCAAAGTATGAAATAGAGAAAGCATAAATACGAAAGTACCATTCTACTACATGCATACAAGAACAACACAGCTTACTCTGGACGTTTGTCAACCATCTTGATTGGAGATGTAGATTGCTTCCCCTCTGCATACTGCTTGTGTCGTGCGTCCTCCTTTTCTATAGCCGCCTTCATATGATTGAGATCAACAAGTTGACCAGCTTTTGCCAGTTCATTTTTGTGTGTCATTCTAGCTGATACGTCTAGCATTCTCCATGACGGGTTATCTTCGGCATCTCGCCATAGTTTACCCTTATTTCTTCTTCGTTCCGACTCGGGAGACCTTTCACTCTGATTTAAACTTGGAGCTGTACTGTGAATTTCATTCTGGCTTTCACCTTGGCCTTGATTCATTGTCGAGCAGCAGCTGTTCCACTTCCTCCGTCATAAGAGACAGAATCTCGAAATAGTCGACAAACTTTTTGTTGTATCGCGCCTCAAGATTCTCTACAAAATACTTCAAGGCAATTACTGTTTGACCAGCTTCTTCTGGCTCAAACGAGTTGTATAATACAATGAAGGACGTGAGCGTATCAAAATCTGTTTTTGAGAGAGTTTCCTGGAATTCTGCAACGATCTTGGCCGCCATGAACTCGTAAGAAGACGAGCAGAGAGCAAAAGCAAACCCAAGTCCACGAACACGCGCGACTCAAAAGCAGTGTGTGGATGTACCGTAGGTTTTCGTGGGCAATAAAAAGGGAAATCAAAACCAAAAGAGCCAAATCAAGGCAAGGTAAAGTGGGGCGACGTCGTGTGACACGGGAAGAGGCAATATGAGGCGATGTGAAGCAATAAGAAACGACGGAACCACATGACGAGCAGAGCTGGGGCAGGGTCGGGAAGATGTTGGTTTGGCTACGTGAACTTTCCAAACGTCGCAAGGTCAACGATGCCTTGGAAGGAAAACGACAAGACGTGTACAGTTATACACTTGTAATATCTCAGAGCATGTTATGGTAGCTAGTAGCTACACGTAGGTGCAAATGGCTGCTGACCAGGGGTCACCTGATGATGATCAGCCCTACAGCTGGCAATCCGACTGTCATATCCGACCGATTGCCTCCGATGCATATCGGGATTCGGCACCTCCCCTGAAGCATTCGGCTTCCGCTCCCTACTTAACAGGCGACTAGCGCCACTCACAGTAAATGGGGCTCTCCCAGCATTCCTGACATACCTGACATATTCACCCCGCTTCCACGCGTCTTACCTCTCTGCGAGCTAGCAGCCAGCATTCCACTAGGAGACCATCATTCGAATGATCCTCTTTTGGAAGTAGCAATTATTCATTATGAATTCTCCAAACGACGACCCGTCCAATCTGTCCCCGGACAACTCACCGGACACCGACGTTCCACACACCCCCGCGAATCAACCCGGAGATCCCAGCGACCGCATCGAACCCTTTCCGCATTCTCCCAACAATGCGAATCGAGGCTCCCTATCCGCCTTTCTCCCGCGAGCCACATTGCGTAGCGCGCACGAACAGAAGTATAAATCTGTTATCTCGCGTATGCTTCGTGATAACCGTGATGGCGAAACGTTCTTGGAGCGCTTAAGGACCAAATTGGACCCGCTTCTACTCTGCGCACCGACCGTAATGCAGAACCGCACATGCATTAATGCGTTGATCAACAAACTCAAATATCTCAACGTCGACATCCCTGCTCATAAGTACCGCCACCCAACCGCGCGCGTCGCCTACTTGATATGGGACGGTGAGGATGACGATAACAAGAATTTTGACACAGTCGTCAGCCATGTAGTTCAACGACAGCCCCACCTCTACGCCGACGAGACGGAAGGAACACCAGACCCACCGGACAATGGAGAAATTGCTACGACAGCGCCTCACGATGACGTTGACACGGACGATGGTGAGATGGAGAAGCTGATGGATAGCTTCAAAGAATTCTTGCGCTCTAACAAGACCCTGAAGAAGCGAACAGAGCACCCGACAACTTCGCGCCAGAGCGATGCAGCAAACAATCGCGCTACATTGCCCGAGAAAACTCCTGATCACTTTCAGCGACCGCAACGTATCAGATTTGACGACACGCCTGCGCAAGGACAGCGTCTATCTATCGATACTGCGCATACAAAGAGCTACACCGAAGTCTCTCAGGATATGAGGAATCTCGCCAACCTGGCCTACGGAGAGCAGGACCACAGCTCTATCAAACGTATAGAGCTCTTTCAAAAGGCATCCTCCCAGGTGGGCTATGCCTTCAAAGATGGCAAGAAGTATGGGGGACCAGTTAAGGAATCCTGGAAAACCGCGATCAACAGCTACGAGCAAATTGTGTTGAAAACGTACATGTTGAGCGACAACGAAGCGCTCTACTTACTTCCGCACATGCTCAAAGACAATGCTCTGACGTTCTTTGACCAGAATGTGAAAGCTGTTGCTACAGACTACACAGTCTTCCAGCAAATGATGGCGTCCAAATTCCACAACACCGCTCAACAACAACGGGTCTTATCATTCCTCAGGAATCTGCACCTAAAGGATTACCTCGAGGGTAACAGAACCATCAATGAAGCGTATTGTGCGCTAACGGATGAGATTGAGCCAAAGTTCCATAGCATTCCTCACGGATTGCAGATGGACGAATACAAGCGCGACCTCCTCATTGCCTCCATGGAGAATATGGAATGGTGCGCGATCGAACTCTACAGGCCCAATTCAGTTTACCCTACCTATCACGACCTCTACATCGCTCTCGCAGACTGCGCTCAGCGCTATTGCCAGAAGCAGATGAAATTGGGGAACGATCGAGGCCCCTATGGTGGAATACAGAAGCCTATTGCCTCAGTCAACTATACGAACGAACGCTATGGCAGACCAAATGGGAGTTCCAACTTCCGTCGCGGTCCACAGAACAGGAATACGTTGAACCGCTCGAACTTCCGCCGTTCTTCTGGAAAATGTTTCTATTGCCAGAAGCCGGGGCACATGAAACGCAATTGCCCATTCAGAAAAAGGGGGAAGCGTATCTACGGCACACTATTCGCAGCCGCTAACGATACCAACCCAACCGGAGAAGGCGACGGAACAAACCATGACTCCGTCATGTCCATCCTCCAAGCCGCGCTTGCACAAGAAGACATTGCGAACGACGACGATACCCTCGAGCTCAACGACCAATTAGCGGCGACACTCCTTTGCGAGAGTGATAACGCTCATGATCAGTTCGCGAGCCACGAAGGCTATGATGAGGAAGATAATGACATCCCGCAAGAAGGACATATTCATCATACCGGGTTCTTAGCAGAATTCGCCGACGACTACGCGAACGATGTCGTAAACAATGACGACGTCCCGCATTTTTAAGCGGAGACCTGAATCGCCGACTAGTCTCCAGCACCAGGCGTTATGCGAGCACAGCACCAAAATCTCGGGAACAGCGCTCACTTGACCACGAACCGCCCGAACGCGACTCGAAACGGAACCCACCGCCCTTGTATTTGGTTCACACAGACCACAAACCACCTGATATCACAACCAACGGGATAGATCTCAACGATACCAATCCTGTATCGTAAATACATACAATTAACATCAGCAACCCCCGACATAGCAACGACGGAGATACCCTCCTTCTCCAACAGCAGCTATGGGAAACACATTATGCAGCGAACTCCCAACGAGCACAACCAAGTCGCTTTTTGGGCGCTTGCATAGATTCAGGGGCCAGTAAGTCCGTCATTGGCAATTATGAAGCAGAGTTATATTGCCAATCATCCTCACAGGCAATTGAGCTAAGTACCTCGACCCAGCGCTTCAAGTTCGGAGGTCACGTCAAAAGTTCACTCGGTACAATGCAAGTTAACGTTCCATTACCTGACGGAACATTTTTGACGCTCTATGTTGACATCGTCGAGGCGCCTGTACCATTGCTTATCGGACTGGACATTGGAGAAAGGGAGCACTTCATACTCGACATGAAGCTCCATAGACTATTGTGTGAAAACAAGAAGTGGAGCATTCAACTTGCAAAGAAGAATGGCCACGTCTTCATTGAATGGAATCCGAGCCAGCCCAATTCGATATTGCATTCCGCAATTTCGGAGTATACCGAGAAGGAATTAAGGAAGATGCATCTCAACTTCTTCCATCCGCAGACCGAGAAGCTGCTAAATCTCCTCAAGCGCGCGACACCTGACCGGATCACGCCTGCGACACGAAGACTACTGCAGACAATCGTTGACAATTGCAGGACTTGTCAGACGTATCGCACAAAACCACTCAGGTTTAGAGTGAGCATACCCCCAGAATCCATCGTGTTCAACAATCAAATCTCGCTCGATTTGATGTACCTACACGATAATGGGAAGAAGCTCCCGGTACTGCACGTCGTTGATATGGAGACGGGATTCTCTAACGCTAAATTCTTAAACGGCGAATCTGCAGTCGTGGTGTGGAAGGCATTTTTATCCTGTTGGCTCACGCTATACATTGGGGCTCCCAACAAACAGCGAGCTGACCAGGGTAGCATATTCACTTCGGAAGATTGGAAAAGGCTTTCCGAAAACCTCGGAATCGAGCTCATCCTGTCTGGTACGGAGAGCCACAACAGTTTGGGCATCGGTGAGAGGTACAACGCACCGTTGCGACGTACGTTCCAGAAGATCAGCCTGGAATATCCAACAATGGAGAAAGAAGTACACCTCAGCCTCGCCGTAAAGGCCATTAATGACACCACGGGGCCAAACGGACTCGTACCTTCGCTTCTTGTGTTTGGTACACTACCAAGACTAATCGGTGGTACATCTTCATTGCCCGACCAACGGCAGCGGCTTAACGCCTTGGAACTAGCCCGCAAAGAATACACGAGTATTGTTGCGAGGCTTAGGATCCTCGAAGCACTGCGAGCGAGAGTGCCTCCCGCCGCGCACTTCGGCATCAACCCGGGTGACTTCATCCGCATCTACCGGGAGAAACAGAAGAAGTTCACTGGTCCGCACAAGGTAATTCATTTGGATGGAAAGCACGTTCACGCAGAAGTTAACGGAAACACATCCAAATTCAACCTATCCCAGTGCATCCCCACCTCGCACTACTCCGACAAGTAGCTCCTCGAGCAATTCAGAGCTCAATTAGACCAATTTAAGAGCAAGGACGACCCGACCCCTCGACCTACACCAATAATTATGGTCACAGAGCAACTTACACCTCATGATTCTCGTTGCAGCATGCCACAATTTGAGCCAGCTCGACAGAAAGAAATTGAGGGCTTGACAGCACGAGGAACTTGGACTATCACCACGCGCAATGCAGCCGACACCGAATGCATCCGCACAGGAGAACCTCCTAACATACTCGGTTCTCGATGGGTGTACGTCATCAAGAACGCCGAAACATCTTCGCCAACATACAAGGCACGGTTAATCGCACAAGGACATACCGACAAGATGAAGAGGCAAATCGTACATGAACAACGATCATTAATGATACAATCAATACGATTTATCACATGCATTGCGCGGGTATTCAAGTTTCGTGTGTGGTCACGAGACATTACAATGGCGTACATTCAGTCAACACCACCCATCGGCAGACTGCTCTACTTACGTCCACCACGCGAAATGAACCTCCCACCTGACAAGTTATTGAAGCTGAATCGTACACTTTACGGGTTGACGGAGGCAGGTGATTACTGGAACCATACGTTCACGGAACACACCCTTCATGACCTCAAGATGAGAAAAGCTGAAAGCGACCAGGCGCTGTACACTAAGAAAGGAAAGGATGGAAGGCTTGATGGGGTGATGGGGACCTATGTAGACGATTGCCTACAGGCTGAGAATAAGAAGTTCGAAGGCTTAACGGACACTACGGCGAAGAAATTCGACTCGAAACCGAAGGCGTATGACTCTTTCCTCTACGCTGGAGTACATATTGAGAGTAGGCTGCAACATATCGGGATGCATCAGCGCTCTCAAATCATGAAATTGATGGAGCTACCGAAAGATGCAGACTTTAGCGCATTCAAGTCGAACCTAATGAAAGTCAATTGGATTATACACACGCGACCGGATATCGCCTGCAATACGTCACAGATGGCACAAATTACGGAGGAAGTCTACTGCAATGACCACATCACCAGGCTTAACAAAATGATCACACACCTGAAATGCACTCCACAACTATTTATCAAGCACGTCGACATCGACCCACACACTTGTTACTTGAGGGTTTACTCCGATGACTCATTCGCAAATAACGCCGACCTATCATCAGAACTTGGATACATTATTACGCTATGCAATCACCTTGGCAACTGCAACATCTTGAGTTACCGTTCGTATAAGAGCAAAAAAATCGTCCGCTCCGTATTGGGCGCAGAAATATACGCCTTTGCTGACGCCTTTGATTCCGCGTACATCATCAAAAAGGACTTAAAGCATTGCTTGGGAAAAGAGATTCGACTCTGTTTATTGACTGATAGCCAAAGCATCTTTGATACTATCACTAAGGCTACCTACACGAGGGAGAAAAGGCTTATGATCGACATGAGCGCCGCGCGAGAAGCCTACAACCGCGAAGAAATCTCGGACATTGGCCACATAGACCGCAACGACAATCTCTCTGACGGACTAACCAAACCGAAGGCATGTCGCGCGTTAATCGAATTATAGCGCACAAATAAAGTCGATCACCCAATTCAGCAATGGGTTATACGACAGAACGGAACGGTCTTCAATGACAAGATAAGGAAGAAGGAGTGAGGTGGCACAGACGATAAACAGAAGGAAGAGGAGCCAGTGATGATGATCAGCTCTACAGCTGGCAATCCGACTGTCATATCCGACCGATTGCCTCCGATGCATATCGAGATTCGGCACCTCCCCTGAAGCATTCGGCTTCCGCTCCCTACTTAACAGGCGACTAGCGCCACTCACAGTAAATGGGGCTCTCCCAGCATTCCTGACATACCTGACATATTCACCCCGCTTCCACGCGTCTTACCTCTCTGCGAGCTAGCAGCCAGCATTCCACTAGGAGACCATCATCAGCAGCCATTTGCACCTTGCGAAGTGCTCTGTTGCACACCTGGCTGCCGCCACACGCATGCACCTCGACCTGGACTGGAGTTCGGTTTGATAACCCTTGCGTCAAATGGTTCTGGCTGCAAGAGACGTGTCTAGACTAGGGCCGACGTGCGCTTCACTTCATATCGACTTGTTTGCCGAGGCCCAGAACCTTCCACACGCTTTCTCTGTGTACCGTTGTACTCTTTCGGTTTTGCCCTCCTGATGTCGGAGGCCTATGCAATCCATTGAGAAACTGACCATCGTCTTGTGAACACATTTTTGTCTACGGTTAATAGCTTCTCTTTTGTTTTGCCTCCAGGATTCTGTTGCGCCGTGCTCCGTTCTTGATTCACGAGTTTCACGTCAATTCGGCATGGACCAGTCACCGCCAAAGTCTTTCTACAGAAGGCAACTTCCTCCACAACTCATAGACCTTAATTCGGAAGAAGGGAAAAAACGATTCACCTCTGCTCTGCAACGCAAACACGCAGAAGCATTTTTTCCGTTGATAAGTCAGCTTCAAACACAGTCACACCCAGCATTTTGTGCTCTCACTTCTCTATCTACTGTGCTCAACGCTCTCGAGATAGATCCCAAACGAGTTTGGGCCCACCCTTGGAGATGGTTCGCCGAATCTTTATTGGACTGTTGTCTTGATATGGAACACGTTAAAACGAAAGGAATGACAATCGACCAACTAGCTCGTACTGCTCAATGTCAGGGCTCTCATGTTGAAGTCTGGCGAGATCTTGATATCGAGCGAGCTAGAAACCTTGTAAAACGCTGCGTGCAAGGCAGTTCTGATGGCTCTTTTGAGTTTCTTGTTGCTTCTTATAATAGAAAAGTACTTGGACAGACGGGCACCGGTCATTTCAGCCCCGTTGCTGCGTACGACGAGCAAAGTGATAGCGTCCTTATTTTGGACACCGCACGATTTAAGGTAAGGTACAACCTTCTATGCATCATCCAACTTCTGTTGTGCATCACGACGACGTCGATATTAAAAACGTTATGGGATCTGACAAACTTCCTGCCTTGACCTTCATATCTGCGGAACGCTACAGTATGGCCCACATTGGGTAGAATTACAGGATCTTGTCGAAGCAACAAAGTCCGTGGATGTTTCCACTGGACTTCAACGGGGTTTCATGACATTCAGAAGAACGAAACATGAGGAAGAAGAAGTAGCCATCGATTGCAACAAAAACGATTGCTCTGCAAAATGTAGAGATAGATTCAAATCTGCTGTACGCTAGTAGTCATATCTACTGTAATACATCTTCGCAAAAGTCAAACATCGCTTTCGAGATTGTTTACAAGCCGGCTATACGGTGCTTCTAGTCAGGTTTGTCCTGCTGCAACTTCTTGTACAGTTTTGTTCTTACGGTACAGAGCAGAATTATTATTTGCAAACCCAGATCCCACACGAGTGTCTGTTGGTATTTCTCCGATTCCGAAATCAGGAGCTTCGAGATGACCAAGCTGACGGTACCTTGCAATAGCATCTCTC
Organism: Gracilaria domingensis; assembly: GCA_022539475.1. Classification (NCBI taxonomy): domain Eukaryota; phylum Rhodophyta; class Florideophyceae; order Gracilariales; family Gracilariaceae; genus Gracilaria; species Gracilaria domingensis. The sequence goes on along the minus strand of VCMS01000120.1, from coordinate 158,129 downwards.
ATATCGGTTATCGTTCCCAGAGCAACGGTCGTGTCTTTACGTTTAGCTGCTTTTGTCAGTTGTTTCACTGCTCGTTCGTATACATCCGTTTGCCTGTTCATACCTTCGATGAATTTCGCGTTAATGCTTAAGCCACCACCAGCAAGCGAGCTGGCATAAAGCTTCATCGGAAGAACCGCATCTGTCAATTCACCCGCAGAGAAATCTGACACAACTGGCCACTGGTTCTCTGTGGCGGCTTTCTCCGTGACAGGGAGCATCTCCCATGCTAGCTTCACTCTGGGAAGATATCGTTTTCTCGCTGTGGGGAAATAGTACTGTCCTCTCAAGTTACTCTCAATCTCGGCTTCATTCTCACCGGAATCTTCGAGCCCTGCTTTTTTCCTTTCTGCTGCAGCTTGAAGCTCTCGTTGTTTCGCTAAGCGCTGCTTCTTCTCCTCAGCCATTCTTGCCTTTTCCTCTTCGATTTCCTCTTGTGATTTCTCCTCTCGTATTCCTTGCAATAGCTTTTCTTTGCTGGGTTTCCCTGGCTTCAGGGCCAAGGCTGGTTGTGCTGGACGTTGAGCACATATTGCTGCAAAACTTAAGCCAGCCAATCGAAGAGCATTCCGCCGCGACATTGGAGCCGCCGTCATTGTCAGAAAAGCCGTTCGGGATTGTGGTCTTGAGTTCATGCTGGGAAACAGGGTTGGAAGAGTTCCGAAAGAGCTCGCGCTAAAGGAACTCTGTTGACTTTGACGCTCAGCGCATCCCTGCGCGAATATCGTTGTATCGCGAAGTGCCAAAGAACTTTGACACCTTCCACAGAGAGCGTTTTACCAGCGCCTATACCGTTTCGATTACCGAAATTCGATGTGTCATGCATCAAGAGTGGACGACGATGAGCACCACGAACAAGACCAATGACGGATTACGGAATTTAGCGGCTGAGATTGCACCGTATCTGCGACAACCGGATAGCATTCTGTCATGGAGAATTCAACGTGGCACGGTGCCCGAAACAGCGCCGCCGGCATGTCCAATGGATCTGCGAAACCAAAATGAAAGTCAGATTCCACGCGCGGGCCCCTATTTCAAATTTGTACATACGCATGTCACCGTCGTTTGCTGATGCATCCCGACAGTCTTCTCTCTTTGAAAACCCCCAAACACGCTCGCTAATGACTGAATTCCACCTAGATCACACCAAACGCGAGGCTCTCACCACTGAGAGCGCGAAGGAATTATTGAAAGGCCTTGATGAGGGTGTAACATCTGTCAAGCTAAGCGGGAAGAGTTTTGGCGATGGTGCTGCTCAAGTGGCTGCCGACGCATTGCAAAGGGCCAGTCCTACTTTAGTCCGCCTCGATATCTCTGACATAATCGCCTCGCGTCCAGAAGACGAAGCTAAACGCGCATTAGCGACCATATCTGATGGACTTTCTACCTGTAAACAACTTGAACTAATCGATCTGTCGGACAATGCTTTGGGTGCGAAAGGTGTTCGTGCCATCGGTAGTTTGCTCACCAAACAAGAGGGACTGAAGGAACTTCTCTTTTGCAACAATGGGCTGGCTGCGGACGCAGGGGATCTCATAACATCTGCGCTTTTGGAAACCTCTCCAACGGCCCTTGTTAAACTCCATTTCCACAATAATCTGCTGGAGACACCGGGTTCAGTCGCTCTTGCACCCATCGTTGAAAACAGCCCAGGTCTGGAAGACTTTCGCTTCTCCTCCCTCCGACTCGGTAGAGAGGGCGCAGTTCGCATTTGCAACGCGTTACAACCCCGACTGGCACAGTCACTGCGTTGTTTGAATTTGGCAGACAACTCGTTTGGCGAAGAAGGAGCACAGGCACTGGCAGATGCTGTATCTGACGCCCCAGCTCTAGAGTCTTTGATTGTAAGTGACTGCCTACTGGAGGACGATGGGGTTAAACTTGTATGCGATGCACTTCGAAAGGGCGCCCCAAATCTTCGCGTATTGCATGTTGCTGCAAACGAAGTTTCTGTAGAGGGCGCAAACGCAATCTCAGAGCTAATGAAAGTGAGCAAGATACGGGAGTTTGTTGCGGAAGACAACGAGTTTGGAAGCGCAGGTGCTGTGCGGCTCGCGAAGGGGATCAAGAAGAATTCCTATCTCGAACTGATTAATCTAGAAGGATGTGAAATTGGTGGGAGAGGTGCGTTAGCCCTCGCTAACGCAGTGGCCAGAAGTGAAAGTTTGAATTTGCTGCGCCTTGATAAGAACTCTATCGCTGAAGAAGCTGTAGAAGAACTAACACGTATCCTGGAAGAGAAACTAGGCCCTCTGGATGATAATGACGAAGAAGAAGAAGACGAAGAAGGCGAAGAAGAGGAGTGTGCGGATGAAGAAGAAGATGACGATGTGGATGAGGAACGCGAAATAGAATCAACGGCAAAGGAGCACCTTAAAGACCCCATAGGCGTCGGAGAGAAGATTACATCCGAAGTTGAAGATGTAGCGATACAAGTTAAAGGACTAAAGATATAACCATTTTGGACCTGGTACAACATTATCGAGTTTTCGTGCTCGAACTGGGTTGATACGGAGGTGTGCTTTCTTTGGTAAACTAACCCGATGCTCTGGGCATCCCTGACTCTGTAAGAGAGAGGGTGCAGACCAGATCGAAAACGCGTTCTTCCATAAGGACACTTTTACTCACAGGTACAAGGGTATTGCAGATACAAATGAACCAAGAATTGGCTTCGCAAGCATTTCCGAATTGCGAATGTAACAAATATTGGAAGCTGAGAACGCAAGCGTTTCTCATGGTAGAGGCAGGATATCGCCGTACTTTTGCGCGTTGAAAGCAAGATATTGCTGCCAAAAGCACTTTGGGTAAAAGGAGCACTATGTACAAGAAGGCCAGTGGCCCCGAAATAAGTCTGACCGATAACAAGTTTCTGTGCAGGGCGCGGGGATCAAGCAGGAAAATGGAGTGGAGATTGACACGAAGGAGTTGTGGGAAGCGGGGAGCACACTTATGAAAGGGCGGTTCCAAAGCGAAGTCTTGTGGAGAGCCGCTTGCCCTTTCGTGGAATTTCAGTCCTACCGCTTCCCAACGGCATGCTCCGTCCACCAAATCTCTTTCGCGTATCCGTCGTTGTTGCAGCGCGTCTCGGTAGAAGAAAGCCCCCAAACAAACCTCGCGGGGGTCTCCCAGAGGGCTTTGCACTCCCTCTTTGACCCGCGGAACTCGCTGTCCTCGATTTTCCATACAAATTGCCACCCTGTCCAGTGAGTTCCGCTATGAGACTGTCCGCTGCAGAATGTAACTCGGCATATCTCTCCGCAGAAAGTTTTGCTAGAGCATTTTCAATCCAATCAGCAGCATCTGCATCGCGCATGTGCTTCTTTGCTTGCGGTGCCAATGATGCAACATCAACCAAAAACAAAACTGCTTGCTCCTGAACAATGCACTCACCTTTTGTAGAAGCGTCTTTGGTGCGATCCAGCGCACTTACGGCGGCCTGTACGGCACCATCCTTCACAGCCGACAACGCTCCACTGTAGCTAGAGTCGACAAAATTGCGCATAGCGCATATGCCAGCATCCAATACCATGACATCTTTTGCGCCACAGTCGTTCATAGCCTCGATGATGGCCTGAATGCCACCCTTGTTGACAACCCAAGCCCTGTTCTTCTCATTTTCAAAAACGGCGTTGCTGAGCGCGGCAGCCACTTCACGCACAACGTCTGGAACGCTTCGATGCTCTTTCAGAGCAGAGATGAGGACAGGCAATCCTGAAGTAATCAGTCGTCGATTCGTTTCTTGAAGACACAAGCAACGAATAAGTGCACAGGACTTGGCAGCAACAGCCGCATGTTTAGGATGTCGTTTGATGGCAGCAACGGCAACTTGAATGCCTCCAAACAGACCGATTTTGTGCTGCACTTGTACGTTATGCAATGCAATCAACGTCAGCACTGACAAAGAGGTTACCAGAAGCATGGCGTCATCAGGGTCTCTTCTCATGGCATGAATGATGGCTCGAATAATTGAGGGTTTCTTAATGGAAGGCTTTTCCTCTTGTTCAATAGCTTGTTTCTCTTTTTCAGGCGTCGAATGATCGCGATTGGATAAAGGAGATGTGGGAGCTCGATCAGAGTAGCCACTGCTAGAAACAGAAGGTGATGCGACGAGATTGGACACAAGCTTTCCAGGACACAACGCGGCGCCGTGTCTAAAATGAGGAGTGACATCGGAAACCAAAACTTGTTCCTCCTCAACGACAACATCGCCGTCTTCATTGACAACCTCGTCATCATCATGATTGGCATGAGAAGGTTTCAAAAGTTCGGCACTGGTACTACTGCAAAGCGTGGTAGGAAATGATATTGGGGTAGCATCAACATCTGTAAGCCGTTGACGATTTCGTTCATGCTCATGACAAAGACTCTCCAAAGCCATAATACATTGAAACCGCAACTCCGGATTGACATTACTTCCACGAAAACGAAGCATGGCAGAAGCAATGGCCTCCACAGCACCCTCATTTCCAGCCAGATACTGATTCACCTGCGTTTGATGGGTAAGATTACGAATGGCTAACGCCGATCGAAGCTGAATATTGAGGTCATTCGAAAAAGTGGTCATGGCTGCAATGATGGCAGGAATAGCACCCTGGCGGGTAATGACACGCTTTCTATGGGCGCATCCAAACGAAATGTTGGCAATGAGCGCAAGAGCACGATCTTGCACGCGGCGACTGCGCGCATGAGTTTTCATAAGCGTCAAAGTAAGCGGCACAGCGCCATCAAACATGACACGCCTCCGCATAGAGTCGGTGACGGTGAAGGAACGAAGCGCGGTAAGACAGCGAGATACGATGGAAACGCGATGGCTCCAGCGCTTGATAACGTCAATGACGAGAAGCGTGACAGATTCGGCTTCCATGACGTCGAGAAGCAAGGGCCATTTGGTGGCCATGAGGGCAAGCAAGGCGACGAGCGCATCGGTGTCAAAGTCGTCAGTGTCGGCGATGGGCACGGCGATTTGGCGAACAATTATTGCGGCGCGGGTTTGAAGTTGGGTCATCAAGGCGGCGTCGTTGGCGGCATCGTCCGCCAAAGAAGTGGGGCCCAAGACGGCGGTGAGAAAGTCACTCCTGGCGGCGGAATTGCTCAAGGAGACGCGGGGGGCGGCAATGTTGCTCTGCACGAAGCGGGTGGTCATGGCCTCGTGGGGGAGGTGCTTGGGCACGATGGCGGTGAAGGATAGCGGGTCGTCGTGAAAGTCGGAGAGCGCGGGCGAGGAGGTTGGCGGCGGTTCATGTTGATAGGAGGGGGTGGAAGACATGGACGACATGCTGTACGTCGAGCGCATGGGACGGTGGAGAGGACGTCGGCTTCGCGACGGAGCGACGACGCAGCGCTGCTGAGAGCGGGGGGTGGATGGGTTGGAGGGGGGGTGGTGGTGGCGTCAGTGTCGTGTCGAAGCGGAGTGACGACGGTCAGTCACACTGCTGTGGCGCGCCAATGAGCGCGCGGCGCGCGTGTGTCTCGTGGCTCGTGCGTGGGACGCGGCGTTCAAGTAGCGGCGCGGCGCGCGCTCTCAGCAAGGGCGGTTTGCTCGGAAGCGTGGCCGAGTGGTCTAAGGCGCTAGTTTAAGGCACTAGTCCTCCGGGGCGTGAGTTCGAATCTCACCGCTTTCAAACCTTCAATTTTTCGTGCGCGAAACCCTCGCTGTCCGCGCCAGATCATCCGCCATCATCCGCATCGTCCACCACACACACAATTATTTTTGCCGGTCGAGCCCCTGTCCGCCCACAATTTCTTCCCCCCGTCATCAACCCCCCACCCCCCGTCATCAACCCCCCACCCCCCGTCACCGTCCCCAGTCACCGCCGCCCGGCACCGCCCCCCGCCTCGCAGTCATGGTCGACGCCGCAGACAAAACCATTGTCGAACTCCGTGCCCGCGTCGCTGATCTGGAGCAACAGGTGGCCTCGCTCTCGCCGCGCGACTCTGACGAGCAAGTCGATACCGAGCCGTCGTCTTCCTGCCCGTTGCCAAGTCAAACCGCGCTCGTTATCGCCGAGTCCGTCACACAGGCGCTTCTGCAACTGGATAACGTGCACATTTCAAAGGACGCCGCCGCACAGGCGCTTCGCAGCGGCGATCGCCAAACATCGCGTCGCATCTCCGTGCTGCTCGCGCGTCGTAAGACCTTGGTACGGAAGCTCAATCACCTTGGAGAACAGATCGATTCTCTAACTCAACCACAACAGCACCCACCACCACCACCACCACAACAACAGCAACCACATCCATAACCAACGTTGCGCACCCTCCAACACCAAACCTCTTTTTACTATACATAAAAGTTTTTATATAAAACAAAACAAAAATAACATATCATCTACGATGTTGAGCTCCAGCGTTTGAGAGAACAATCGTGCATTTGCCATGCCCTCGTCGAGACTTTCTCGTTTCCCTCGTCGCCGAAGGAGCATCAGAAGATGATGAACACGTCGCCCCCCAGGCGCCCTGCCCCTGCGCCGCATTTCTCCCGTTATTCGCCGCCAGCCCCCCGTCCCCGAGCGCCGGAAACAGACCCATGTTCGAAGTCACCGACGAGTAACTACTAACATCACTCCCCCACGTCCGTGATCTATCCTCTGTCGGCCTCGTCTCCGCTACATCTTCTGTCTCGTCTTCGCATCTCCCTTGTTCGCTCAAAGCCGGAAAGCTTGTGCAATCCGTACTGTCCACTGTTTGTGGCTGTGAATACGCCGACGTCGAATCGCTGCTTTGCGAGTTTACATATCGTTTCATCAGCTGTGACTCGTGTTTCTCGCGAAGTCGATCCTCTTTCCTGGAGATCATCTGCATGTGTTTCCTACTTTTCTGCCGTTCTTTCAGTTCGTGTGCGTGTATGTTGAGCGTGCGCGCTGATAATAATTGCCTCAGATCTAGTTCTACAAAGCTGAATTCGCATCCGTTTGGTAGGTGTGATAGAAAGCGGTATCGCTTTCGAAGCTGGTCATCCATGGTGTGGCGATGGATCTGCAACACTTCGCCTTCAATCTCCCGCGGAGCTTTCTCAAAGTTGCATTCAAATTCGGTGTTTAAGCAGCGATGGTTCACAGGATGTAGAAACACGTTTGTTGTATCGCTTGCCTGATAAAAATACCACAGCTGGGAAGCGTCATCCGCCGCGTTTCTTTCTTGTTCTGCGATGGCCTGACGTCGCGCGCGATACTCTTCCTTCTTATGCTTCAGTTCGTTCATTGACGCGTTCACAAACGGTGCGAGACTGGCATCTTCCTTCAAAATGCGTCGCAAATGGCGCATGTCCGACGCGACGAGTTCGAGCAAAAAATTGGGGTCGGCGATTGCAAAGCGCGAGAAGAATGGTTTTCGCAGCGACACATCGGTGGGCAAAACGTGATGGCTTGCATTATGATGCGGCACAGCAATCAAAGCACGCTTGTGCGATGAGACTAACGTCATATGAAAAGGTACATGAGGTTGCAACACATTCGCGTTGACGAAACAACACGCGCGCAAATCAGACGCTGACACAGACGACGAACACAACGGACACGGTGCACAGCCGTGTTCATCACCCGTAAAACTCAGATGTTGTAGGAAACAAACGTGATCAAACACATGTCCGCAAGGGGTAATGCGCGGCACGCACACGCTATGCAAACAAATGGGACACTGCGGCTTGCCGACCACGAACACGAGCTCCACCAACTGCCAGTCAATCGGCTTCAAAAGCGCGTCCAAAACGCAAGTCGCTACATGCGGGAGCAACGCAAATCGATGGCTCGCCTGCACCAGACTCTCACCGCCGCGCACGGAGGGCGCCTTCGTTGCCAAGGCGCGCTGCAACGGCGATGAACGCTGCGCGGCTGGTGGACTGTAGCGAGAAAAGGTTAATAAGGTGTCGGCGGGAACGACGAGGGGGCGGGGCTTTCGGGCGCGGCGGCGACGGGAGTCGGGGGAACTCATTACGCGGTGCGGCGGTTGCGGGGGGTGGGCGCTTCGATGGCGCGCCGGGGGCGGCGCGCGCGGTCGCGCGGTTGCGGCAGAGGCTCAGCGCTGCGCGCGGCGCTTTTGTGGGGGCGCGCTTGCGCGTGCACCTGCCAGCGCATCGTATAATGACTGAGGTGCGTCCGTGGACACGTTGTGAGGTGCCCCGCACCCCATGGCCCATGCTTCTCTTCATACATACAGAGAGCAAGCGTTTAACCTTGCAGTTATGCTTGCAGTCCCCTGTTCTACCTTCGTAGTCTGCGTATAACCTCCCTCCGAAGGTAAGGATACATACATACTACCCGCCGGCAGCTCTCCCGGTCTCCCAGCGCAGACATGGCGGAGCATCTGGCGTCCATCTACGGCACGGAGAAAGATAAGATCAACTGTCCGTTCTACTTCAAGATCGGCGCCTGTCGCCATGGCGACCGTTGCTCACGCGTTCATCACAAACCGTTGTTCAGCCCCACCATCCTGCTACACAACCTCTACGTCTCCCCCGATCAGCTCATCTCGCTCGCCACCAAGCAGGGTCTCCCGCCGCCCATAATCCCGCAAGAGGACATCGTGCACCACTTTGAAGACTTTTACGACGACATCTATGACGAACTCGCGAAACACGGCGCCATCGACAAGCTGTACGTGTGCGAGAATCTCGCCGACCACCTTGCGGGAAACACGTATGTCAAGTTTTTTGACGAACAGTCTGCGCAGCTTGCGCTGCAGGCTGTCAACGGTCGCTACTACGCGGGACGTGTTGTCAAGGCTGAATTTTCCCCCGTCACCGACTTTCGCGAAGGAAAATGTCGGCCGTTTGAGAAGGATGGACAATGTGAACGTGGTGACTTCTGTCATTTTCTTCACCTGAGACGACAGCCTCATTCGAACGAGAACATCCATCTGAACCATATCGTAGAGAAGACCGACCCCCATATCGTCCCAGTGCTGCCCCGTACTACGAACCGCGACGAAGGGATGATCGTTATCGCTCCTCATGGTATGAGTCTGGTGCAAATGCCAATAGTACCGACCGCGAACGACGCCATTCTTATGAGAGAAGATATTCGTATGATCGTTATGCAGACCGCGATAGAGACCGAGACCGCTACCATGAACGCGACGAAGATCGTCAGCTAGATAGAGACTTTGACCGCGACGCTGACCGCGACGCTGACCGCGACGCTGGCCGCGACGCTGGCCGAGACCGAGACCGAGACCGAGACCGAGATCGAGACCGAGATCGAGATCGAGACCGAGACCGCGACCGAGACCGCGACCGCGGCCGAGACCGAGACCGCGACCGCGACCGCGACCGAGAGCGAGAGCGAGACCGTGATCACGGGCGCGGTCGCGATCGCGACCGAGATCGTGACCGTGCATATGAAAGAGATCGAGGCTACGACCGAGACCAAGACAGAGATCGTCCGCGCGATAGATACAAAGATCGAGAACGTGAGAGTGCTGATCGTCACCGCGACCGTTCATATCGCTCCTCCCGACGTGATCACCGGCTCTAGATGATAAACTTTCACAATACTTGTACGAATTCACTGCACAACATGGCTACAACGGTCCTATTGGAACAAAAAACTGTACCTCCGAAACCTAGTGCCCTTTACCTTCAGTCAGTTTCCTGCGTGAGATAGTTGTGGAGCTCGCGCTGTATTCGTTGTCTCTTCATCATCCCCGTCAGATAGTTCACTATCAAGAGTATCTAAAGTCTTTTCCGGGAATAATTTCGGCGCTACTTGTGAACGAATAAGCATTAGGGTTGCAATCACCGCCGGGAAGAACATGCTTGTCTTCTTGTTCAGTTTGAGGGCCCACAGCATGGCGAGACAGCTTACTTGCAACATTGTGAACAAATGCACTTGCATGGCCGGCACAGTCTTCATTGGTGAATCCTCTGGATATAAATTTGGATCCATAAACATGTACCGAATTCGCGACAGAAAGTCATTTCCATTCATCATATTGATTCCTAGAAACAAGAACAAGCCACTGATAACGGCCATCGGAATGCGGCTGACCACAGGTAAAAGGAACAAGGAGCACAGAATTGCAGCGTGTACAAAGAATGCGGTCAACCGATTTTCTTGTATGGAAACGATTTCATCTCTTCCGTTCCGCGACTCCACTTCCGCAAGCGCTTGAACGTGCGTAAGAGATTGCACAGTTCCTGCGCACATCCACGGTAAACCCACAAGTGAGCAAGCAAATGTACAAAAAGCAAGCACTAACATGTCAAGGTGATACGCAGGGCCTTTCTTCAGTTTGTGTCTAGCAGAGTTGACGACGCGCACAGAAATATTTTGATCCAAAAAGAATAGACAAGTGAGCAGCAACGCTGGAACAATGGCCAGCAGTCGCAATGACATCGGCGTGGCCATGATAGGTACGAGAAACGGTCTTCCACCAGCCAGAGAAAAGGTGGAAGGAATGGATAGTCGCTCCAATCCCACTTTCGCAACAACCGGTATCGCGGCCATGGTGCTCATTACAGCAATCGATAGCACTGGACCAAAATCGGCAATCGTACTTCTAGCTCTCTTGAAGAGATACCTGGACGTTCGAAGCCCAGTCAGTAACCTGGCCGATATTAGAGTCCCCAGTGCCAATGATAGTGCCATAAAGGGATTGGTCTTGTCTACCCCAAACAATAGAAAAGGTTTGATAAGAGCGCGTGTCGCTTCATAAATAAAATTAGTGGCGATGAGCGAATTGAATATGTCATCCGTAAAGCGTGTGCAGAACTTGATGACATCACTCAGATTGACAATCACAGCTATAAGAAGAATAAGAGATGTCCATATCCCCACCCACGCGTATGTTGGCAGAAACGGTACTGCGGCCACTTGACAAAAGCCAAACAACGCCACAGTGAACGCAAGCGTGAGTCCCGTTGGCGAAATAAAAGTTAGAGGCTGACCTGAAAACAAAGCGTATACCATTCCGCTCGCTCCCGAACTGAGCAGGAATTCAACAACACCCATACTTCCATTTGTCAAAGCGAAAGTTAGTCCCCCGAACGCAACGACCGGTGCAAGACACGCGAAGTATAAGAACAGAATGACAGGAATTGATTTAAAACGCAATCCATCGATCCAATCTGATAGGTATAAGGGCAAGCGCCGCTTGATATCATCTCGCAACCCTTTAGTCCAGTACGATGGAGCAAATCTTGCAGGATGACCTGGGGGTCCAAGAGGCCAGTCTTGTTCCAGAGCTTTGCCATTGCCGCTGGTCGAATTGCCTGCTGTGCACTTCAAAGAATGCACTCGCGTATTTGAGACGGTCGGTATTGGGCGATGGCGAATTCCGGGTACCCCTCGCGTTAATCGATGAGAAACAAATGCATGTCTTACAGACGCGGAATCACTTGCTCTCGTCCATGAAAAGAGCGGTGCCTTTACAAACGCAACACTTTGTTTAGGAAAAAACCCATCTCTACTGCTCAAATTGACCGCAGTTCGTTGGTATGGAGATTGGGATGATGTCGTCATACTCGCGAGAACGAATAATGGGGATACGGGGAGGCTGCAAAAAGGCTTTGAGAGTGGGAAGAGAAGGGAAAGAAAATGTGAATCTGCTTCAGTTGCAGTGCGACTGAAGCAGCTGGATACTCGCTGCTTCAACCGACTGATGGTTGATCTTCGACCGACGGAAAGCACTCGTTATGAGTTCAGACGGCAATGTCATGAAGCGATTGAACACTCGAGTGATCACAGCTGAAGAAACGAGCGGACAGAATTCGTTATAGACTGCTATCGTTTTTTGCCTTGTACGTGTCACCATATCATTGGTGAGATAATTCTTGTGATCCGCCGCCACCTCGCGTGAGCACTTCTCCGCGAGTGCGTGCCACTTTTTTTTCGACAACAAAGCATGACAAAAAGGAATTCGTAGAGGTTGCATTTTTTAAATGAGATACAGAGGTATCTATTATGATATTAGTAATATCTGAGTTATCTCTTATAATTTCGATAAGATTGCCCATGGGCCAAATCGCAATCACGATGTGGTTTGCATCACCTTCTTTGAAGGTGAACAAAACAGTAACAGTTAATGAATGACGTGCAGGAAACACGTAACTTGAAGATAATATCATCCGTCGACGCGCAGATAGGCACACAGATATACGAAGGTAGATGCAGACACGTGTTATACATGGATACGAACGTCATACAGAAGATATAGGAGAATTGTTTCGTGTTCCCATGCTCTCCATGACTCTAGACTCTGAACCAGCTTCATACAGAAGAACACCCTCAAGGCAAAACCTTGTGAAAACTGAGGGTTAGAAGGATGGCCTATCCTTAATTTACAACTGCTTCCCAAAACCCTCTCCGGATTCAAGCAAAGTTGTCTAGGAGTGGAGCAGGAACAAACAATGAACTCCTGTTAGATAAAGATATCGATACGCCACCATAGCTGTGATTCCCAAGACTTGAGTCAGCAGGACAAACTTCATAAATAAACGCCGTGTTTTGCACAACAAGGAGCATCCGATCAATCATGATGAAGCTCATCATCATCGTGTTGCCAGTACCAAGGCAGCCCAAGCGCCAGTTCCTAGAGGAACTCCTCTAGCTGGCAGCAACCCTCGATAACATTATTTTCGTTGTCCTAAAACAAAGCTTCGCAAGTGCAAGGGCGCAGGCATTCGTATGCCAAATACCCTGTACAACAGAAGTGCAACACTGTACATTGAATATCAAGCTCGCAACCGACACCTTCAAGCTATGGAAGGACAAAAGCTTTTACATCCGACAAACAGAAACTAACGTTGTACACGAACAATACCACGAAGCAATTGCTTGACAGTATTAGTCAAACGCGTGCGGTTGTATAGATCACCAGTCTGCCGAACAGCCTCAGCAGTCGTAGGATACGGATGAATCACCGATGCCAGTGCCCCCAATCCCGTCTTTGACTGCATCGCCAGAGTAATCTCACTGATCATATTACCCGCACCAGCGCCAACAATCGACGCACCCAAAATAGAGTCCGACTTTTCTTCAACATGAATGCGCACCATACCAACCGTGGTTCCATCACAGATGGCGCGGTCATTATCATCGAAATGCTTTTCAAAAGTCTTGTATCGGATACCCTTCTCCTTCATGTCAGACTCATATAGACCAACATGCGCAATTTCGGGCTCGGTGAACGTCGCGTAGGGAATGAGAAGGTTGGACATCCTATCCTTCCCGAAGAAGAGAGCGTTACGAATCACCATTCTCGCCATGAAGTCGGCCGCGTGAGTGAACTTGTACGCACTGCACACATCTCCGACTCCGTAAATCTTAGGATTCGTAGTTTGCAGCATGTCGTTCACCTTCAAGCCGCGCTTATTGTCGTATTCAACGCCAGCTTTCTTCAAGTTCAAGCTGTCCACGTTGGGCTTTCGGCCAGTAGCAACTAACATTGCGTCAAACAAGTACTCCTTACGCTCGCCTTCCTCCTCAGTCACCATACGGATTTCCTCATATCCTTCATCAGAAACCTTGCCTGTATGCTCGACCACCTCATATGTTGACACGTTCAGGCTGAAAGTAACGCCGTCCTTGATCATCTGCTCCTTGATAAGCACACTGAGATCCTTATCCTCCTTCGGCAACACCTGGCCAGAACGACCAAACATAACGACAGATGAACCAAGTCTTTGCATAGCTTGACCAAGCTCCATACCAATGACACCAGTTCCGATCACACCAAGACGTCTCGGAAGCTCAGTAAGATTGAAGAATGTCTCATTCGTCATGACCGCCGTGTGCGGCTTGTTGTCCATATCCTTGACACTCTTCTCATGTAACTCTCTAAGACCTGGAATCGGAGGAATGGCAGGGTAACCGCCTGTGGCAACGATTGCTTTTCTAAAGTGCAAAGTCTTGCCATTGACCTCCACAGTACTTTCAGAGGTGAACTTGGCATAGCCGAAATAGACATCCACGCCAAGCTTCCTTGTGTAGCGAGTAGCTGCATCGGCCTTACTAATGTCCGCGCGAACTCGTCGAAGACGTTTCATTGTCTTTCCAAAATCAATCTTGACTGGGCCATCAAAGGCAAGTCCGGCTTCGGCCAAATGCTCCTGATCTCTAAGCGTGTGAGCGAGATTGGCAGCATGAATGAGAGACTTAGAGGGTACACAGCCAACATTAAGGCAATCACCGCCAAGTCGATTGGCTTCAATAAGTGCAACCTTCGCGCCCAAACCAGCGGCACCGGACGAAGTAACGAGTCCACCCGCGCCAGCTCCAATAACGACAAGATTATAAGCACCATCATAAACAGGTTCTATCCATTCCGGAGGATGTACATTATCCAACAACTTTATGTTCTCTTCATCCATGGGCCATACGGATTGTTCGACCTCCAAGGCGAGGTTGGTGCTATCATCATTCGATTCAGGCACCTTTGGCTGCAGACTACGACCGGCGCTGAAAGGGGTTTGCACAAAATCGGCCCAGGTGACGAGACGACCAGCTTCCGTCTTTGGGACTCCGCCGCGTTCAGAATCCTCGATGAACTTGTAGAAAAGCTCTTCATCTTTGAAATCATGGTCCCTGAGACAGTGTTCAATAATACCAGCCTCCTGCATCAACAAGCCCAGTCTGACGGCATCGGCCCTTGATTGGGCGCTTCCGCTAGTGACGAGCCATTGCACAGCCTCTGATCCCACGAAACAGCTTTTGTACGTCTGCAGCCTGTAGCGGCGATCCTTTATGGTGACGTTCTTCTTAAAACGCGCGGCCAGCTCACTCAGGTCGAGCTCAGAGGCCTCAGTACTAATCGCAGCAGACGACATTCTGAAGGGCGTATCGCAGACGCCGGCGTCGTCAGAGGTGGACACTCGGAAAGACCTTCTGGAAAACAGCGATCGTAACAGGGGCGATACGAACGAAGAGCTACGGGAAGGCGATTGCATATTAGTAGCCACGAGCCAGCACAAGTTCTCACACGTCTTCGCCAACGTCTGCAGAACGCTCACACAGTGGGGCGGGACAAGTGACGCGACCAGCGGAGAAATCAAAACACGTTGTGGGCGCGCTGTGACTCGCTGCGCGTGATTGGACGCAGTGCGGCAGATTTTCTCTTGGAGCGCCGTTTTTCTACGCCTGAGGGGGCCCCGCGGGCCTATTTACAGCTCGTGTGCCTCGCCGGCAGGACGCCGCCGTGATTGGCTGCCGCTCCGTTTTTGGCGTCCTCTCTCCACTGCAGAGTCTTCCAGCGTGCTGTGCCTTTACACAGCAAGGACGCACGCTGGAAAGCGCCTGCATGCTCTTTCCAGAGCAGGAAGGCGCGCTTAGAGCAGTGCTCTGCAACCAACTCGTTGTGCTCGTGCGCCGGCATCAATAGAGCGTTCCCTTCAAGGGTAGAAGGCTAGTAGTGGCTATCCTAAGGATACCCTCGAGCACTTCGATCATCGTGACGAATGCATCATGATCATGCCTTTCGACTGTGGGAATGGCCATTTCTTTTTAGTCCCGCGCATCATTTCCCAACCAGCCGCCTAGCCGTCGTGCGTGCGGCACTAGGGAGTAGCTATGTGAGTCACGGACACCGCGATCATCATCGCACCGCTTTCACTATGCTGCCCCATACGGACATGCCTCAAGCTCTCACACACTCGCCAAAACGAGTTGCATGGGCCATCGAATCATGTACCATCGTCAACATCTCGCCGCTTTAACAAGGAAGGGAACAGCAATCTTAGCCATGGGGCTGTTCACTGCCAACCCCACCAATTCCATTCACCATGCCTGTAAACCGCTGCTCTTGCGTGCAGCGTGCGCATGGTCTTCCTCTGCTCTCATCTTCCTGGCATCCTTCATCATCCTCTAAAGCACCTGTTCATATCGTGATTCATTCGTCCGCACTGTCAAAATGGCGAAAATGAAAGACAAAAATAACCCCCGCGCAAAGTCTTCCAGGAGAACATTGAATCAAGCCCTTTTTCTTCTAGGAATGTTGGCCATCGGATTACTCTACGCTTTGTTTGGAACAAGAAGAAACCAACTTATTCGCATGTCATCCGGCGTCCACGCTCGTCATCATCATCACCATCATCATGATCATCATTACCACAACAACATTAGCAATGTGTTTGAAATATCCATTCCAAACTTGAAACAGCAAGCACTTGAGAATAAGCATCGTACCTTATTTTTTCTTCCAAACAAAGAGAATTTATGTGGATGGCAATACAATTATATCTGCAAGTTTTGGTTTTATGTTCGATGCTTTGTATTCAGCGCCTTTCCAAACGTTCGAATGCTTTCAGAAGGAAGGCAAGGTCTAGAGGACTTAAAGCAGCAAGCAAAAGAAGGTGATCTAGCTCTTGTAATGTGGAGAAGTAGAAAACATTTCCAGCTCCCAAACAATCTTGAAGCATTGCTTCAGTGGCAAAACAGTGCTTCCCAGACGAACGACATCCCTCGGCTCCGCGTTGGAGTGCTACATGTCGCGAATGAAGTTAACCGTACGTCGTGGCAGTGGTATCTTAAACCCGATTTCATTATTAGGAATTACTGGATCCCGGATATGCCACTGCATGCTATGTACATTCCTCTCGGACCGCAGTTTCCAAACCAGTGTACACCTTGGGCATCGGACGATGATATGTGGTTGAGCGCTGGTAGACAGCCTCCATGTTCGTGCAACGCCGTATCTCTTAGAAAAGCGTCACTTAGAAAGCATCTCTGGCACTTTAGTGGCAGTTTAAGAAAGCGCCGAAGTCGTCTCGTCAAAATGTTGCGCGCCTCTAAATCACTCAAGTCAAAGGGCTACATTCAAGTGGCAAGGAAATTTGGAGGTGAAGGCGAGTTTGGCAGCAAACGTAGTGACAACCCCAAGACTGAATATCTGAAGAGCATTCTTGACAGTCAGTTTGTATTCGCCCCGTGCGGAAATGCAATGGAGACCCATCGAATCTACGAAGCCATCGCACTCGGTGCCATTCCGGTGATCGAGAACTGTGACCCGCACGTGTCAGATTTTTTCCCGTTTAGGGAGTTATTGGTTGACGGTGACATTGAAAACATGATAGAGTTTGTCAAGCGTTATGAAGACAAACCAAATGAAATCGATCTGCTTCAACAAAGAGTGCAAAAATGGTGGCGACAATACGCGATAGAATTTGCCCAAAACGTGAGCAGAACAGTCACGCAACATGTGCCGCCGACACAGCGAACAGCTCCCTAATTTTGATCTCTGTACGTAAAACGAAGAGAAGGGCTGCAGAAAACTGTTTTAACTACGAACGAGGGTTGCGTTTCTATCTATTGTATTCGCAATCGATGACCATATATACAAGCTGCGATGGTATGATTCCCTGGTGTTTATAGGCTTAATGTGATTGCATGTAACCGCTTTTCTGAAGTAGATGGCCCAAAACGTTTTGGGCTTCCTAACGAGAGAGAAAGAGCTACAGTACTTGGATGTTCAGTTCTCTTTGGTTCGGAATGGGGAAGTTAGGACTACAGTGAGAAGGAAAAAAAGTAATCGCCATTCGCGATTGCAAAAAGATGTGCTCGCCAAGCATCAGTTCGTCACTTGTTAATATCTACTCGGTTCTGGGCATATGAGCGACACATCATGTGTCGCTCATATAGCTAGAACACCATGAGGATGATATGTATGCAATACTCCGCTGTCAAGATGTGCTAGATTGCAAAGAGCTGTCTTTAACAATAGCCCTCGTGACCTTCGTAGATGGTGGCCCAAGATGGTGCACAGGAGTGTCAAGGCCATTAACGACGGTTAAAATCGTAGCAATCATTTATACGGTTGTATTTTTCTTCTTGAGGGTTTAAGTGTTAGTAAGGATACAAAACCGATTGCATAGGGCAGGGCAAACATCAATAGCCGTTAGTACAATGAGTGCCAATACCCAATGCAGCTCGATTGAGATCGCAAATTATATACATATGCAGTCGGGCCTGAGATTACAAATGACGTCAAAAGCATTAGCAATCGGAGTGGTCCCGATCATTCCTCAAACAAAATCGCCTTGCAACCAGACCAGTGGCGGGCCAACACCATCATTGAGGCTCACGTTACTTATGCGAACAGCGACAACATGATGATCTTGCACATCATTCACCATAACCACTGAGCCTTCAACAGACGCCAGACTCTCCAACCCGAGGCGCTTGGCATCCAGATCGTCCACATCGCTCTGACCAGTGTACTTGCTTGCCAAATCGCGCATTCCACTCGACAGAGCATACAGACGGACCTGGGACCCAACACCTCCAAAATTGGCATAGAATGTGCTCGTATGCAATACATTAAAACAAACGACGTCTTTCATACATTCCGTGATGCTGACAGATGTAGCAGTCAACGCAAAAAGTTGATCTTCAACAGACGCGGTGGACACGACCCAAATCATGGAAGCGTAGTTTCTAAAAACGTCCTTACATTGATCAACAAGGGGAACCAAATCAAACTTGGACCTGACACAACTCAACTTGAGGTTCTTCTCGGCCAACACAGCATCGCCATGGACAACCTTGACGCTATGTACATTTCCAAGCCGTATCTTCTCAATTCTAGCGACCACAATAGCTCCATCACCATCCACGTCGTAAACGTCCTTGATAAACAGATCCAAAGCAATACCTTTGGACGCCGCCCCGACGGGAAATTCGTCGTACAGAATAAAGCATTCGCAAGCACGATCATCACCCGACGCAAAAGAATGGGTGGTCTGAAAGGAAACGAGTTGCTCTGGTGACAATGACAAAGATGCCAAGGAATCCAGGTTCTCGGAACGATCCCCGCGCACAACAACGGCACGACCTACAAAGATTCTGTTCCGAAGCTTGTGAAGCACGGCTGATGAAACGGGCTTGACATCACTTTGAACCTGGTCAGGGTGCTTTGCAGGCTTTTCCGACTCGCCAGCCACTGGCTCAAAAAGAGAGGCAGAAGACGAGCGCACATCACCATCGCGTCCCATGACACAATAGCCATAAATGATACGCGGATGTTTTTCACACAGTGCTGCACAAAACTGCACGGCATTCGGAACGGAGTCGAAGGTCATGGCAGCGGTTGCAACGGCATCGGCAACCGCACAAGTACTCGCGGCGATACAAACGGAAGCGACTGACTTGGGGTTCGCCTTCATGACGCTAAGGTCCGCAGTGCGGGCGATATGATGATATCCGTACTTTTGGACGCAGAAATAGTCACCCGATGTAGCCAACGAAACATCGTGAACTCCGTCCACGTGAAACGAAGCTAGGTGCGATATGTCTTCGGCAGTTAACATACTGGACAAGCTTCTTTCTCGCCAGTGCTTGAAGAGACGTTCGAGCTGAGGGGGTTGAACTAAGGCAGCTCGCCACGGTCTTCCCGACGGATGGTTTCCAACCGCTCGAATATCGGCAGCCCAGTCGACATAGACGTCGGTGTATGCATTTTGTAGAAGCTTGTGCACAATGCAGTCAATGACAAAGCCCTTTGAAATGCCATCGAGGTCGATGATGGTATGAGCGTTGGTGCGAGACACGGAGTTTTGAGCTCGTTTCACGCGTCGATTCCAGCCGACGCCAAACTTGTACGGCTTGAGTTGCGACGGCAAGGGCGGCCTGTTGTGATCGCGAATGCAGTTCTCAAAGGCGATGTTGAGCACGGCGGTGGTGGGGTCAAAGCGCGCGTACGTGATGTCAAACACGTTATCCACGATCGAAAACAGGTGCTGCAGCTCGGCAGACAGCGGGGCGCTCTTCCCCGGCGCCAGCGCGTTGATGGCAGAAATCTCGCTGCGTGCATTCCAGGCGTTGAGTATGGCGTCGTACTGCTCAAAGACGGCCGTGACCAGCTCGGACACACGCTGGTGCTCGTCGGGCCTGGACACGATGACGGTGTACGGCATGGTCATGGCGACGCCGTGCACAACGGAAAGACGGGCGTCATGCTCGTGCGCGTTGGCGCGCGCGTCCGTTGGGTGCACGGAGCGGTGCACGAGCTTGTGCAGCGGGGACTCGGGCGATCGGACGAGGCGGATGGCGTTCTTCTGGTTGAGCAGGCCGTGGTACGCGACGGAATCGGCGCCGCCGTCGGTCAAGCTGGCGGCGAGCTCGGTCTCGTACGCCGCGGGCGCGGGCGCGGGCGCGGGCGGCTTGCGCTCGCGTTCCGCGGGTTGCTCCGGTGCGGACGGAACGCAGCCCATGGTGTGCACGGCGCGCCACGGCGGTCGCAGCGGGCGGGCGGCATGGCGGCGCGAGCGCGCGGCATCGGCTTAAAGACTGCGGCGGCGCGCGCGCGCGATGGTCGGCGCGCGAGATTGCGCGCCACGGCGAGCACGAATGCCGCACGAAGCGCAGCGCGGCGCAGCGCGGCGCAGCGCGGCGCAGCGCGCGCGCCATGAGCACCAGCCGCGCTCGGCGTGGCCGCGTGGCCGCGTGGCCGCGTGGCCACGCTTGGCGGCGTGTGCTGACAACCTAAGCTTCACGCAGACACAGCGTAATACAGATACACGTGATATCGATAAGCAATTCACGTGACACGCGGTTTCGAAGAGGGGGTGCGCGCGGCGCGCGCGAGCCGCCAAGGCTGACGGCGCGCCGTCATGGATAAGGCGCGGCGCGGCGAACGCGCAGAAACGGTAGGGTTTTTGTTCCGTAAACCGCGCGCGGCAACGCGCCGCGCCGCGCCGCCGCCGACAAGCCGTTGCGGCGGCGCGGCGCGGCGCGGCGCGCGCGCGCGACGGGCGCGCAGCGCGCGCGCCTCCACCTGGAAGCGGCGCCGCGCGCCGCCGCGCGCCGCCGCGAGAGAGAAGGTACAGCGCGCGGCGCGCGCGCGCGGCGCGCAGCAAGGGCGCGCGCGCCGCGCGCCGCCAGCGCGTCCGACGCTCACGTGCGCGCGCGCCGGCGGCAGCACGCGCGCGGCGCCGCGGCCAACCGCGCGCGCAGATCCGCCTCCGCCGCCCAATCAGCCGGCGCGCGGTGCCGTATCGACGCGGCGCCGCTCGCTGCGCGCGCGCCGCTCGCTGCATTGCGCGAGCTTCCACACGCTGCGCCCATCTCCGCGCGCGCGCCGCGCTTATAAAGTGGCCGCCGTGGCGCCGCCGCAGCCCGCGGCGCGCGCGCGCGCCAGCGGCCGCACCGCAGCCACGGCCCCCACGCCCGCCCGCCCCCGCCATGGTCAAGCACTCGTCTGCAAGCAGCGGCGCCGGCGTCGACCTCATCGTCGCGCCGCAGAGCCCGCCGTGCAGCCCGCAGTCCTTGAGCAACGGGCTGGCCGGCATCCACCGCGCGCCCAACCACCGCTACCCGCAGGCGCGCGCCGCCGCGCCCACCCCCGTCGTGCAGCGCTCCAGGTTCCGCATCGCCAATCCGCGCCAGCCCGCCAGGAGAAGTGTCGCGCAGCAGCCGCCCTCCGTCTCCAGCGACGATTGGATGATGCTCAAGCTGGACGAGGATCTCTCAGACCACGACAACGCCTACGCCTCCGACGGCTTCGACACCGACGACGAGCTCGCCGTCCCCAGATTCCGCCCGCGCCCGGAGCCGTCCGCCGCGTCGCGCGCCGCCGCGGCCGCAGTGCTGCCCAAGTCCGCGCCGGTTCGCATTCCCGAGCGCAGCAAAACGCCCGCCGCTCACATCAGACGGAGACGCGTCGTGGCCTACTTGCCGCACTCCTCGGCGTACTGCTCCAACGCGCCCAGCGCCTCCACCAAGACTAGAAAACGTCGCCCGTCCTACAGCAGTAGCGATAGTGAGTCGGAAGATCGTTGAGCAGCTGCTCAACCTTCCGAGCTGTTTGTAAAATCGCCTTACAGTTAAAACATATTTTGTTGGCACTCGCCGGTGCGCCCACGCCGCTGCGCCCACCGCCGCACTGTCCCACTGCGCACCGCCCGTCGAGATATCCGACGCGCTCACCACAGCCCCGCGTCACCTTCGCCGTCGTGCCGCCCCGTGTGGTCGCCGAATCCGATATCTCCGCCCGTGCGCGCCGCAATCTCCGATCACGCCCCTCTCTTGCGCACCGCGCCTGTTCCACAACTGCTGCCACTGCACCATATACAGGGGTAACAGCGCACCAACACCGCACCATCCTGCTTGTCGCGTGTGTGGCCACAACCCTAAGCTTTTCCCTGTGCCTGTTTGAGCCCCCTCATCCGGAGCTGCGTTTCTTTTGCGCTCAAACAGTCGCGCTCAAACAGTCGCGCTCGCCATCATCGCTCATGCTCGCGTTGGTACAAATCGCCCTTGCTTCTAAATCTAATACGTCCTATTTGCCGTCGTTTTTGCGTGCTCGCCCCCGCCATCACCGCTTTATCACTGTCTTGCAACAAATCCTCGAGAGCAGCTCGCAAACCGACGTCCAACAAAATCTCGCTCCCGAGACATGTATCGACGTCGTCGACACCCTATCAACCGCTTGCTATCTGCAGTCTTTCGACAGCGGACGCCTCCAATACACGGCCTTTGTAGATGCGCTACGCGTTGTTTTCGAGAGCCATGTTTCTCATACTAACGATACCGCAAGCTGTCCATCCCTCTTCTTGCTCGCTGTCTGCGCTGCGCTGCTGCGCTTTATCAATATGTCTTCCAATGTTAGCGATCCACGCTTCGATTCCTCCTGCGCATTACGCAACCTCATCATACCGTTCTTGCGCCAAGCACTCCCAGCTTTCGAAAAGGCTTTATCTACTCTAGCGCACAAGGAACCAATCACGTTTTTCGACTCGTCGCACAGATGTGCCATTTCATTAATGTTTATCATAACGTCCGTGCCATCGATTGCTGTCAAACACATGTCATCCACACAGATTCACCTTGTACGCCGCTCTATTCAAACCTGTATGCAAACTTCCCTTCACACACATCAAGCTAATCCCAATAAGGCTACTCACGCCACGTTTCACCACCAAGTCTGTCGCACCATCGGCAAACAGTCTACAACGCTGGCAATCGCCTATGCAAACTTCACTCAACAGGAAAGATGCTTTCAAACATCCATTCACTTCCTCACAACCTTGATTACAACCGCGCCTTCCTCTAGGACCCTTCCTCGCTTTATATACACCGTAATCGCCAACACAAACTTCACGTCCGATGTAGCCGTTGCTTATGTCAGCATTCTCAGCCTAATCTCAACGGACAACCCCATCTTGCGACGTGCCGTGATACATCCACTTGTCTCATTAATCGCAAACGATGACGACAACGCGACTGAAGCTGTTGTACAACTCATCTGTGCCCTTCTTGTCGACAAAACATCCTCAGGCAATACAAATCGTCGTTTAGTATTCCTCTGCCGCTTTCTGTCACTTGTTCTGACACTACAGGGCACCAAAACAGCGTCAGTGCAATCATCATCATCATCGTCACGAACAAGTCACGTGCTCAATGAACACACGGAACAACTATGGCTTTTCTTTGCGGAACAAATGGTTTTCCTTGTAGACGGCCATCCAAGATCAGAGCCTATGCTATCAGCGAGTATTCAATGTGTGTCTCAACTCATGACACAGGGCGATGCATCAACCAAATTCGCCGCAAGCTATCTGCGAGAATCTTTCACGAAGGTTTTGATAGAGAATTATCTCTTTCGTGACATGCCCATCACGATGAGAGAACGGCTTGTTCATGTGGTTCACTTTCTAGATGCAATCGCATCCACAACTGAAGACGCGCAGATCTTCGAGACATTCCTCACAACTTTGATAGAAAGTGCCGAAAAGGTGGGAGGCAAGGCCGATCGAATGGTCGGCATACTTCTACTTCGTTGTTTGACAAGATGCGATGAAAAAGTAGTCAGTGTCGCCTTGGACAAAATGACATCATTTATTGGAACGAACAGACATCGCAAAGAAACATTTCTGCCTCTAGTGCGAGCTGCCGTGCTCGGCTTAGACACTGCAAAGAAAGACGTTTGCGTGGTATGGATGATGCGACTATTCGGTGATATGAAGCAACAGCAGGTCCAAAGAACACGCCCTACTGCTGCCGTCGGAACAAACATGCGCACTGCCAAACTGTAGAAACAGGTCTGCACAGTTTGGATGCTGCATAAAGGGCGACATTAAGTAGAGAGAGAGAGGGGGTGGATATGTTTGCCAAGATGTAGGTGGCGCCAGTAAAAACGAATTTTTGCCAACTTCGTTTTGCGTGGTGCCATGTTTTGTGGTTTCCATCCACTCTCATTGAACGGGCTCTTCGTTTCAAATAAAGACCCCATCTCAAATTGATGCTCTTCAAGTTTCCTTGGTTAATCCCCTGGGCATTCTTCGTCATGTATGCTTTTGAATGATACAAACGGATACGATGGAAAACGCAAGTTGCAAATGAACTACTGAGTGGTAGCAGGAACCGATAAAGGAGCGGCCGGAGCAGCAGCTGGTGTAGCGGCTGTGGAAGCCGGATCAAGTTGGGTGGGCGGCTGAGATGGCGGATCGGTCTGCTCGGTCGGTGCTGGCTTTGTTTCCGCGCTTTCTTGGGCTGATTTTTGTTGCGAATTGGCGTCGGTTTCAGTGGGTTTAGATGGTTGGGCTTGAGACGTTTGAGCTGTATCCTTCATCTCAACGTCCTTTTGCGGCGTTTCAGTGTGGTTGGCGGTGGGTGCTGTCTTGTCCTTGTTGACGGCTTCGCCTATCTTTTGGTAGAGATAGAGGGCTGGATCTTCTGGTTTCGGCTCCTGTGGATGAGCGCGGGGCGTTGATTCGGTGGTTAGTGCGGGTGTCTACGGGTTGCGTGGAGGGTGATGATGGTACGCGTATGTTCGGAAATGATAACGTACGAGTTCGAAAAGATCGGTGAGTATGGTAGTGAGGATTGAAAGAACATTTCCCTTGTCGAGATACTTTCGGAACTCTTCTTTTCTATCTGTTTGGGAAGCCTACGACACAGCAGCACGCAAAAAGGATCAACGTGTGACACGGTCAGAGGGGCGGGGAAAAAGGTGTGAGACAGAAGCGGAAGGAAAGCACGTACCATATTGCCGAGGGAAGGCGCGAAAGCAGAAGGATGCACAAACAGCGGGTGCTCGGGACGTCGAAAGCGATGGAAGACGGTGTGGTGGTGGCGGCGCGCGTTGCGGATGAACGCCGACGAGTAGCGAGGCCGCAGAAAAGGATAAGATATAGAGCGCCGCGCGCACGAATTTGGCGCAAAAGCACTTTTTGCGCTTTTTCGAAAATGCGCTGTGCGATGCGCTCGACCGCGCTGATCACAAGTGCCCGACTCCATGGCAGTGGTGACCGCCGACGCCCATTCCTCGATACGCCCTGTTCTTCATTGTTGCTCTGATCATCGGCTGAGCATGGCACCTCCTTAGGGTCTGCGCATTCCAGCCTCAAGCTACAAGTATTTTACTTCGAGTTAGAGCGAGGCAAGTGAGTGCAAAAGGCCAGCAGGTTTGCCGTGGTATGACTAAGCCAGGATGGACAGCCTTATCTACTTATCTTTACAATTGTATCATACACATCCCCCTATTCCGGGAGATTCACACCTCCGCGCTTCGCAATTTCCTTCAGCTCGTCCGCAAGAGCGAACACATTTGCCTTTTCATACTCAGTTCTGCCAAACAGCAGATGCTTCGCAGCTGGCTTTCTGTCAAAGAAGAACTGTCCCCCTTTGAATGATAACGCCTCGTCCGCTGCCGCCAAGTACACAATCGTGTCGGCACCCTCCTCAGCCGTGCGGAACTGGTTCTTGAACGTGTTATAAAACTCAGGGATGGAACTTTCAACGCCCGGAGTCTTCGCCCATCCTGGATGCATACTAGCCCACATGATTCCCGAGTCGGCGTACATCTCGGCCCAATATTCCGTCATAGCCACCTGGCGTCTTTTGCATTTTGCATATTGCCTAGAGCCGTCAAACTTGTCTCCCTTGGTTAATGATTTGCCTTCAAAATCTTCAAGTTCCAAGTTTTCTGTGAGCATTCCACCAGAACTCACTGTAACCACTCTTGCCTTCTCCGACCGTTCTAGAACCGGTCTTAACATTTCGGTCAACACAAAAGTACCCAACGTGTTTGTAGCAAAGGATAGCTCATGCCCATCCTCAGAGGTTCGTGGCTCGCTGAGAAGCACGCCGGCATTGTTTACAAGCGCGTGAAGAGGAGTTCCGCTCTGTTTCCATTCATCTGAAAATTTCTTCACATCGGTCAGACTGGAAATATCACAAACGTGAACTTCCACTTGGTTGTTTCCGGTATCAGCAACAATCTGATTCTTTGCAGCCTCTCCCTTCTGCGCATTTCTGCATACAATATGCACAACACCGCCTCGCTTAGCCAATTGTTCAGCCGTGACAAAGCCCAATCCAGACGTTCCGCCAGTGACGATGTAGTGCTTGCCGGAAAGGTCCACGTCGAGAGCTTTTGGATTAAAGCTTTTCTGATGTGCCTGGAATCCTCGAGATCCAAAGTTCTTGTAACCTAGCAAGACAAACTGAGCTGCTCGTACAGCCTGCATCTTACGTCCGGAGTTTAACTGACGACAAACTGGTGAAAAAGGTTCAGGGAGACTGGTAAAAGGCCGCTTGTTACAACGAGAAGGAAAGCGCAAGTTCAACAGAGAATTAGACTTGTGAACGATGGGAGAATTGCAGGTGTGAAAGGCGTTGATGGCCCGAGGTAATTGCATACGTATATGTTCCGCGGTATGTTCACGCAATTCTAGCGCGTTTACTGCTGCCACCTTTTATAATGAATGAATGGAGTGGGGAGGGAGTAGCCTTATAACATTGCTCCTCTCACAAATGGTGAGAACGATGGGACCAGCACGCATGCCGTGGTGCCCAGATATGGCAATCAAAGGGTACAAAACAGTGGTACACGTAAGAGGGAGGCGGTTCCAAAAAATATGTGGTTGGTGTGCGAAACGCGGGGTCGCGACGAGCTGCCATTGCATTGTCAGTTACCTTCGTGGTGCATCTCGAATGTACACATACGTGTAGAAAGTCGCTCTGCGGCCTGAAACGTCACACTAACATTGGTCATGGCAAAACGCGGTATGCCTTTCTCACCCTTCTGGAGAAGTTCTCTGTAGGTAGAAACCAACAATGCCGAACTAATGACGACGCCGGATGCCAACTCGGGACGCCAACGTCCAAAGTCGACTCGTGCTACCAGGCATCATGCAATGAACTTGTGACGTATATTGTATGATTACCATACCATGATGGGTTGGTCATGTATGCCACAAGTACATACTGAAAAGTCCTTTTAGACGCCCGGCACAAACGGCCCGGCGTAATCGGCCCATCGTGAACGTGAGAGCTTTTCCACCATCACGGACGATTCAATTCTGGCTCATATCCGTATTTGCTCACATGGCATTCCATACTGTAGGAGTCGGGCTACCCTTATTCGGCACAGCTTGCCTCCGCCTAGAAGTTGATGTTCACCAAAGAGCTGCATAGCAGACGAACAGCGCCACGCAATAAACTTGTCTCTCGCTTTTGTCTTTGCGACGTAAAATACTTTGGTTTGAATCTCTCGTGTAGCGCATCAATTTGAGTTCGCCTACTCGGCATATTTCGTCCTCAACACATGTATCAACAAAATATTCATATGACCCAAGTTCTCAACCGCAGATCTTGACGACAAAGCCGCTCGCCCTTTCCTACCTCTTATGACCTCCCTGACGATGATGGGAGTGACAACAACAGGTGACATCGACGCTTATGATATTCTTCAAGCTCGATATTCTCATCCAGAAGTTCTGAGACCGTATCATCCTCTTTGCAAAAACTAATAACATCACGTTTTCTCACACGACCTGCAGTGTGTAGACTGCGTAAGGGTGGCACGTTTCAAGAAAATTGCAAGGTGGGCGCGTACCTCCTCGCTATGGAGGGCCACTGACTTCTCGACCTGGCATGCAAAGACCTCGAAGGAGTGACCAATTCGCAAGCGAGCAAGATACCTCAAGATAAACCAGAGTCAGACTTTAGGAGAATGGCTACGACTTATAGATTTCGAACGGCCCATGGGACTTAAAGATTGTCCATGCTCTAGTAGCTATGTTGCTTTTATGATCATGGATGCACATTATCTCTCGCAAGTTCTCAATACAGTATCAATCAAAACACTCATATCCATGTTCACGGAATCTCGCTTACCAGTCAGCAGCTTGTTGAAGCCACTCTTTCATGTACACACATGTCTTCGGAGAAATAACGCCATCAGGGCTGCAATCATGAAACACTGGGCATGAACCACAGGGAATTGACGAAAGATGATTCACAGCAGGCGTATTAGTAACTATTCTGAAATACTCTCCCCCATCATTCCGTCCACTACATTGCTCAATAGCAGAGTCATACAACATCGTCATCATCAACTGTCGTATATCACTTTTCGAAAGGGGTTCGTTTGAAATATTCAAGTCCGCTACATACTCGGTGACGCTGTCCACTGTGACGTACTCCATCGAAAACATATAATTGACAACCTGCGCGTAAATGGTATCGATGAAAACTGTGTCAAACTCTTGCTCATCGTTGTACCAAGGCCCACCAGTGTGAGCTGTTGACGGTTCTACATCGGATGCAATATAAACCTTTTTGTTTGTGCCCTGAACCGATTTGATCTCCTTCACCAGTCCCCGCGCTATCAGTCGTTCCACAATTTGCTTTAGCTCAGAAGGGTTTTGAATGTTTGTCCTGAATTTCATGTCCCGCTTTGTAACGCCATTTTGTCCAGATCGCTCAATCATGTCGTACACCATTCTCTCAGCTGCATCAAGTCCACGAAATTTCTCGGCATCTTTAAGGCTTACCCACTGGTAGACAACGACATCTTTCTTCTGTGCCCCTTCGCCTACGGTTTTTTTCAAAAGCTTTAGCCTTCCGTTTCGAAGCAATTCATTGTATGAGTCGAGACGATGCTTGGGCTGGACATTTTTGTCCAGATGTTTTACTATTTCGGCGTCTGTTAAACCATCAGGGCGGGACTGGCATACCCGAAGTATCATTGTCTGCAAAGCTCGCAATGCTGGGTCTGGCATAGTGGCTGAAGCAAACAGAAAACGTGACTTTGCAACCAATTCTTCTGGTTTCTACGATCTTAGGAAGCCTTTGAGGGTACCAGAACGAGAAGTAGTAGAGAAAAATTGCGAGCGTGATTCAATGATCCCAAGGGTCTACGGCAATGAGTTTGCGCATCTTATCTCTGGGATGGAACAATACTTGATTATGGGGTTGAGGCGATGCGGGGAACCGTAGAAGTGATGCCGGTAAAACAGCGAAATCGTTTTCGATTTCAATGCTAGGACCCTTCTCTGAACACTTGGTCTTTACAACGTCCCGGTGATAAGGTAAGCGGTCGTCCTGATGAGTATTCTTAGAAGAGTTGAATAGAGCCCGTCGCAGTTATGATACCAACCACGGCTCTATGACAGCGAAGCACGAAGATGTCGGATTTAGGAGCCAAATTAGATCCACTGCAATTTTGCGGTGTGGAAGAATTGGCTGAACAGCGTTCAGCGCACCGCGCACAACCAATGCCGTGCGCAAGGCCTCTCTTGGAGCTGGCAGCAGTCTTGTTGCACTCCACCCGACATCTTCGTTTTCCCTAACGTCCATGACTTTTCATGGCTAAGTAGAAACAACTCAGCCGCGTTTGTTCATTCTGATCTAACCTCTAACTATGTCTTGCCCACCAAGTACGCAACCAATACAATGGACAGGCAGCTCAATTGTCCGTCTCTCCCTCCATCGCCCCGCACGCCCGATCACCAGGCTTGATACTTCTCCATTTGCCGTTCTGTACTGCACGTGGCTGGCTGCGGTTCTTTACTACCAGTTATCAAAATTCACTACGCTGGCGCTGCTTGCATCGCTCGTCATCTTGCACATCCTCTCTTTTTTGATCCAACACTGGTCTGTGTCTGCCAAAGTCTTCGTATCGTGGCAGACTGTCACGCATTTTGATGCTCATCAAGTCGCGGAAGGTAAAGTATACGCGTTTGCATGTCCTCAAAAACATCGAGGGAAGTCGCAGCTAATACAATTAAGAAGCGATGAGGCGGGTCGAATCTACTTTTTATTCCAGAAACGAACTTACGAGTATAACACTGAAACCAAAGTATTTGAGAAGGTGCACTATCCTACCCAACATCCGTTGAGCTATTACGCTGAGTATGCGCGTAGAACTCATGGCCTTTCCGCGGATGAATTGCTACACAATCTCGCTCGTTTTGGGGATAACAAGCTCGATATGCCGGCCCCAACGTTTATGGAACTGTACAAGGAGAACTTGTTGGCGCCCTTCTTCATTTTTCAGGTCTTCTGTATATTCTTGTGGCTTTTGGATGAGTACTGGAAATACTCCTTGATGACTTTTGGTATGATGCTTGTGTTTGAAGCAACGGTTGTGGCAGCCAGGTTACGAAGCTTGCGTGAACTGCGTGGTATGCGCAACCCACCTCTGCCAACTCTTGTTTACAGGGGAAGGAAATGGCAGACTAGATCATCACTTGAACTTCTTCCTGGGGATATCATTTCCATAGGTCGTGGAAAGGACCCGTCGCATGCCGTTCCTTGCGATCTGATGTTACTTTCGGGAAGTGCAGTGGTTAACGAAGCTATGCTTACGGGGGAGTCCGTTCCCCTGATGAAAGAACCGATATCAACAATATCTTCGTCTGATATGGGTGAACAACTCGCAATTAATACTGTCCACAAGAATCACATTCTATTCGGTGGAACTCGCATTCTTACATACACCCCAGCGACTGTAGATGACTTGACCCCATCTTCAAAGTCTCCAGATAATGGATGTATCTGCTTTGTTCTGCGCACGGGTTTCGGATCATCGCAGGGGAAGCTGATGCGAACAATTTTATACTCAACAGAATCTGTTACCGAAAATTCATGGGAAGCTGCAATGTTTATCTTGTTAATGCTAGTGTTTGCCATTGCTGCTTCCGCCTACGTGCTCCATCACCGATACACCGAAGATCACGATGGACGATACAAACTGCTGCTGAGATGCGTTCTTATCATTACTTCAGTAGTACCACCGGAGCTGCCAATGCAACTTGCTATAGCTGTCAATAACTCACTCATTGCGCTTGCGAAGAGCTTGGTTTTCTGTACAGAACCATACAGAATTCCATACGCAGGTAAGATTGACATATGCTGCTTTGACAAGACTGGAACTTTGACGACGGACTCTATCAATGCCGCTGGGGTAGCCTTACCATCTGAGGATACTTCTGAGGTTCCAGAAAACGTTTCAAACGTTTATGATCTCTTGCCAGTTGAGAGTTCGTCCATTGATGCCGCCCTTGTTCTTGGCGCCTGTCATTCGCTGGTGCACATCGACAACGAACTCGTAGGAGATCCGCTCGAATTGGCGGCTCTGGAGTCGGTAAACTGGGTATACGGACGTAGCGGGGCTAGCGTACCGAAACGAGGCGGAGCGGGACTTGCATGCGCTAAGATTTTGCAAAGATACAGGTTCGCGTCTGCGCTTCAAAGAATGAGTGTGATTGCTGATGTTAGTGGTAGCGCACCTCGCGCCGGGCTTCGCGTTCTTCTGAAAGGGTCTCCTGAAGCAGTTGGTAGACTACTTGAAGGGGGAACGCTCCCCGAGAAGTACAAGGCGAGCGCGCATCGTCTTGCTCGAGAAGGCTATCGAGTTCTCGCCCTGGCGTACAAGGACCTCGAAGAAGGAATGACGGCTTCCCAAGCAACCAAGATACCTCGAGAAGAAGCTGAGTCGGATCTAAAGTTCGCAGGTTTTGTTTGTTTTGAGTGCCCTTTGCGAACCGATTCTCGAAAAGTTATTCGCATTCTAAAGAAATCGAGCCACATGGTGACGATGATCACAGGTGATGCAACGCTCACTGCTGCCCATGTTGCGACACAAGTTGGGATGTGTTCAAGAAGTGTCTTGATTCTCGATATGAGCGAAGTAAATCCCGATACATTGGAGTGGTTCAGCGCAAATTCTGGAAAGAGAAAGAAGAGATTTGCTGTCAGTACGACGCAACAGCTATCCCAGGATTTTGACCTTTGCATATCAGGTCCGGCTCTTCGATTTCTCTTGGCAACCGAATCGGAGGCGTCTACCATGTTAAAGTACATCAGGGTTTATGCACGAATGTCGCCAGAGCAGAAGGAAACTATATTGACGTCTCTAAAAGAACAAGGACTTGTGACACTCATGTGTGGTGATGGTACGAATGACGTAGGAGCATTGAAACAAGCTCACGTCGGGGTTGCCTTATTGTCTGCGGCCGTTACGCGACCTGAAAGCGCACAACGCCGAGCAGATGCGGACGCAAGATCTCAAGTGATTAAGACAAGCACACAGCCGAAGTCTCAGAGACATTCGAATCTTAAGCAAAGGAAAAAACATACAAAAATGTCTGTGCCTCAGGAGGACAACGACCCGGGAGATAAGAGTAATCCGAGGCAGCCAAAGGTTAACGCAAAGATGACAAAGGCAGACTTGTACCAGAAGAAAGTGGATGAACTTACGGCAAGTCTTGGAAGCTCCGATGACCAAGCACCGTTGGTGAAGCTTGGTGATGCTTCAATTGCTTCCCCATTCACTTCACGGCGCATGACCATTGAGTCATGCGCGTCGATTATTCGTCAAGGGCGTTGTACGCTTGCCACCACCCTTCAGATGTATCAAATCCTTGCCCTTAACTGTCTCATTTCTGCATATTCTCTTTCAGTACTTTATCTCGAAGGTGTTGTTCTGGGCGATAAGCAGATGACAATTATGGGAGTCGTACTTTCTGTCGTCTCATTTATGATTAATCGCTCGAAACCACTCAAGAAACTATCAGCGGAGAGACCAGCGTCCTCGATTTTCTCCCCACATCTGTTCTTCTCTACGATGGGACAGTTCGTGGTACATGTGATATGTATGATTGCTTGCATGCATTTTGTACGCCCCTACCTTCCTGAGGAACACGCACCGACACTTGATGAAGATTTTGCACCAAGCCTGCCGAACACGGTTATTTTCCTGCTCTCCATTGCCCAGCAGCTTTCGGTGTATGTTCTAAATTACAAAGGTCGTCCATTTATGCAGAGCCTGTCAGAAAACAAAGCATTACTTAATGCGCTCTTCATTTGTGCAGGACTTCTCACCATCTGCACTGCAGAAGTCTCCCTGGAGTTGAACGAATTTATGGAGTTGGTACCATGGCCTTCTAGGCAACTCCAAATGCAAATCTTTGGTGTTCTCTTGTTTGACTTGATCGGAGCGTTGCTTATCGACAAAATATTCACATTTTTGTTGGCTCCGCGTGTCCGCGTCGTGGAGTGAGCATGGTAACTCTCTGGTCCACAACAAAATCCCATTATTCCCGTTCCTTACGGAAGTTCTTGAAATGTTGTGCTCGGTGAGAGTTTGTCGCCGTGGAGTCGGCCATTTATCTTCTTCTGGTCTTCCATTTCAACGCCGACAAAATAACTCAAAGTATTCAAGCTGGGGGGATACTGTAGTGTTGCAGTTTACAGAACATAGGGGAAGATGGCGCGCCGTCTGCTCACTGAAGGTATTGCTGATTTGAGTATGGCTGCATACCATTGTTTTGTGCGCAGAGCGGAATCGGTGAGATTAGTCACAACGAACAAAAGCATCAGGGCCGAACCAGAGCGCTGCAATCCCAAGACGAAAGATAGATATACCACAATCTCAGCGGAGTAGTGGGGGCAGACTACATAGCGGAATAGGAAGCCCCGAGGAAGGCCATACTTGCCAACTCTGGGTGTGACGTTTGCGAGCGTGCGATGTGAGAAATGCTGTGCGACTGATCCGAAGATGAATATCGCTAGGATCTAGTTTGTATAGAATGGAGAAGTCAGAAGAACCATTAGCTTTCACGTTCTTGAAGAGATATGGATTAGACTGCTGTGACTTACGAGAATCATTCGAGGAATACGTATTCTTTCATCCGATAATCTCATTATATAGCTCTCCAAGTGAACAGTTACGGACGCAATTGCGTAGAAAGAAGTTCCTGATAGGAAATGAGCAAGAGAGAGCAAACGTGTCTTTGAAAACTTGTGCACAAAGAAACACTCATAGAGTCTGCGAGCAACTTGCATTGTGTACAGAATTGCGATAGGATGTGTAGTCGTGTTCAGCAACAGAGCGCAGACTCCAGAGCTTGTGAGTCCCACGATGTACAACATTTTCCATACCATTGGTGTTGGCAGAAGCGGCTTGCATATCCTCTCCAACATTGATGTACGCTGTCTGTCCCTCGTGGCAGTTTGAAACTTGCCGTAACTCAAAATGTGATTCAACAAAGGTACAGTTCGTCTGAGCAAGAATGCTGTTGTGGCCGTCACCCAAGCGATATGCACGATAATATAGACGGCTCTCAGCAAATCCATGGTTGACTGTTCTTCCCACGAAAACGTCGGAAGGATCTTTTTGTTCTCACCCACTGGGCGAGTTGCGTAGTTTGTCCTTGATTAGAAATTGAGGTTTATGATTGAGAGCTTGACAGCGATCTGTCCTTCAAGTGCAAAGTAGTTGAGTAATGATTGATAGACTGCGTCATAGTTCGGATTCACTTCCACAATACTTCGCTGTGATGTGGCATGCGAATTTAATTCAGGATGAGTGTGAATCAGGAAACAGTGCCCCACAGAGCTATTTCGCCGGGCCTTTAGACTATCACATGTCCCTTACGGAAAGGCTAGATTCGTACCAAGACGGGCACCATGCAGTCACGGCGTGAAAAATTATATCATTACTTGTCTGACCGTTAACGGCTCTTTGCCCTTGCAGTAGAATGCGCAGTGCGCAGCAAACGACCGAGAGCTCAGTGCTCTTTTAAGAAGTGCAGAACTCATCCGCGGAATGCTCTTGAAGAGCATTCCGCGGATGAGTTACGTACTTGCTAGCGGCAAGAAATTGGACCCAACCCAATCTCTGCAGCCACAAACATTCAAGAACGAAATACACTGGGATCATCCAAAAATTAGACACTCCAACACATATACAGGTGCCCAACCAACCGCGCGCCACCATGTGGAACCACAGAGGAAGAGACTTCTCCGAAATATGTCGGAGTGCAGCGGGTCAGTGGAACCCGCTTTAGCCCAGCACTTGGTAGCAAATGTAAGTTGTTCGCAAGCGCTCACTTTTACTTCATGATCTCACCTCAAAGCTATCTAACCAACTTATGTCTCCGAAACAAGTCTGGCGCCAAGAGCATTTTAAAGCGCTATGCTTAAGCAACCGATGCTTGCAATCAGTGCGTAGCGCACAGCGCTCTTCGGTACCACTCTCCATGAATTTAAACGAGCGTGTTAAACTCGTGGTGGCCATGTTCTTGGTTCAGATACTTGCCGCTCAAACCAACTTCTCTCTCGCACTTCTCGCATCGCAACGATGCCAACTTCGGTTGACGAAGTCCCACAAATTTAAGCGAACAGGGCTCCAACTGTCACTGAGTCGAACCCCACCATGGCATGTCATTCTATCCTACTGGTTAAATGATGACTTCAATACGGCGCTCTGCATAAACCGTACTGTGTTCTTCACTCATCTGCTTCCCGCTTTCACCAAACTTCGCAACAGGTCACCTCGCATGAGCCCATACCGAACAAAGCGAGCACATGTGGGTCGAAAGCGGCGTCTACAAACTGTTAACATTCTCGGTATCGCGCTGTGGTACATCCGTACGATGAATGTTATGTCCATGTTGTGCCTGATATTTGGGTTGGTTCCTTCATCATTGAGTGACTGGTTGTCATACGGAACGCAGCTCTTGCGCCTAGTTCTCACATCCGATCGCATTCCCCAAGCCAAAATCCGATGGCCAACTGTCGCTGAAATGGGAAAGAGCGCGGAGCGCCTTCGTGTGGCGAAGCCGGAGACGGCCTCACTTCTCAATGGGGTATTCGCCGTAACCGATGGAGGACGATTTGACAGCGCTTCATACGAAGATGCAGACTTGCAAAACGCATGCTTTGAGGGCTATACGCAGAGCGTTGAAGTACCTAACCTCTTCGTGTTCAACTTCTTCCGCGAAATCATCCATTGCGCGATAAAGTACCCAGGTTCGTGGCACGATAGCCGCCTTGCCGGAGTATCGGGACTATACTGGCCGAGGCTGAGTGACGAGATTACACCACCAGGGTTCGGAATTCTAGGAGATACAGCATTCTGTAATAACACGCAGGTCACGAATGGTAAGATCTTGCGATGCCGCAAGGCAAAACGAGAAGCCCCCTTACAAAGACAAGTTCGTGGTTGACATCGTAGACGTACTAATACAGAGCGTGTATCCATCGCGAAGGCAAACGGCGGAATAGGGAATTGAGGCCTTAAAGGCGCCGTTCAGAAGGTTGCAGTCTGTACTCCCGGCTGACATTGCGAAGCGTTTCGATATAATCTGCATCGCGTGCCACCTGCTGAATCTCAGAACTCGATTGATGGGTCACAACCAGATTCGAAGTGTCTACAGGGCGGGCACGGGCAGTGCCGCTGAGTGACGGTCGAGCATTCCATTCTGATTCCTGCACAGAGGATTGGCGTTCAACGAGAGACTGGAGGGTTAAAACTACTTCATTCCGGAGCTGCGTAGTTGTATTGCGAAGGTAAGTCAGATTGCGCTCATTCCCTGCATTCAGTTCGGCCCTGACAATTTGCTTGATGTCCTCTGCAGTAAGGTCTTGTCTTGCAATGGCGATGGTTTGTCTAATTTAAGCTGCGTTACCCAATCGACCATCTTATCAACTCCCTTGCTGGTCAGCTCCATGTGCTTTACGATGTTCTGTTGAAAGCGTTTCGCAACAGGTAAGCCTGTCGGCGCTAAACTGCGTTTCTTCTTACGCTCCCCGACTACTCCTGTTTCCTCACTTGCACTTTGCAGTTCCTCAGCTGACGGATTGATGTAGTCATCATGTTGTCCTAAAACTCCTGCGACGACCTTGGATTGTATGTCTCTGTTTATTTGCTTGGCTCTGCCTACTAACGGTGGACAGGACGGGTCTCCAGTTGGCTTTCTCACATGAATGAGGCGATCAAATTTGTCTTTAAGACTGTCGGCAGTTCGCACTGCTCTGTCACAGAGACTGACATCGTTGTTGAACTCGTTTGCCACTCGCGCCCAGCCGTTGGCTCCCGTGGGTTTCTGTTGCGCTATGATATCGAGAAGAAGGCTCACGTCGTCGACAGTGTAGTTCGCTTCTCCCATTCTGGACTTTGCCTGCTTTGTTTCCTTTGATTGCTTTTGCTTGGGTTGCTTTGACGGCTTTGTTTTGGCTTTTGTTGTACTACGGGTTGAATATCTGGCTCGGGTGCTGTCTGTTGCATTGCGTTGCTTGCGTATTTTACCTTCGGGTTGCTGCGATGTGTCTACGTTGCGTTCAGGGTGCTCCTTAGGAGGTGTAGTGGTCTGCTGCGTCTTAGCTCCTGCTGTTTGGTTGTGTCTGGGTTCTCCATTATCTGGGCTTTCGTCGTCTACAAGATACCGAATTGAGCTCATTCTGTTCCGGTAGTGCATTAACCTGTGTAGAGAAGGAAACCACACATAAAAGCTGAAAGCGTGGGTGTTGCAGAATGTTTTCTCGCGACGGAGGCAGAACTCCATGCTGGCGGGAAAGGAAACGGACGAGTTAGTTTCCTTAGAGCATGATACTTATGGCGCTTCGTAGAGATACAGAAAGTTTCTGTTTCTGTTGTTGTCAGTGGCTACCGCATAAAGAGGCTTTGTCCAGGCACGTAGTACCGGAGTACAGAATTCTTGGATGATACCACTGTATTTCTCTCTTTTGTGGCTGTAGAGATGGAGTCGGATAATCACTTCGGTGGCAACAGGCCACTTTTGTTTCGGTAGGCGTCTACTAGCCTCTGCTCTAAGGTTCGGTATCAGTAAGAGGGCAATAAGAATATCGCTCGCATGTACCTGTACCTTCGAAGGTAGAAGCTCTGAAGTAAGGGTTGAGCTGTTTAAGTTAAACAGCTCAACCCTTAGAGCATCCCCACCAAGGGCACCAAAAAGGGATCCAAAACAAAAACGTGTAAATACTTCATTGGAACATCCATTCGATTGGAACGAAGCCAAAACACCTTCGTTCATGGTTTCCCTTTCCACCCACCAACGTGAACCAACACCTCGATACCACTGATTGAACTAGCAGATATCTCCGACTCATCAGATGAAGAGACAATCTATGAAGATGAGAAATAAGAATTATCTAATTTCCAAACAGCATATTATCATCAAATGTTATGCGTTGCGCGATATAAATTCACATGTTCCACGATAAGAGGTTCAAAAGCTCCCAATCTTGCTCGTAACTTCAAAAAGACTCATCTTTCTCTTATAATGAACTACTTTCGGCCATCGACTACCCCAAAACCAGATCGTTTACACCAATGCGATCCAATCCACTCATCAGAAATATTCAAAAGAACGTTACGATGTAATCGCTTCGTTTTTGACAAACTACTTTTTGCAGTACCCGCCAATGATTCATTCTTTAGGAAAAGCCTTCGGCCTGTTTGTACTAGAAAAATGGGAATTTAACCTCTACGAAAAGTCACAGCGGCGTTTCGCCAATATGCATATGAAATTCCAGCAGATGCGTGCGATGAAGCATATGGTGTTTCCGAGAGCGTATCAATCGAAACATTGAAAAAGTTTTGTAGCAGTTTTGTGACAAATTTTGAGACAGAATACCTATAAATGCCAAACAAGGAAAAAAAAGAGGATTGAGAAAATTTTCTCTAGTCTTGGGTTTCCAGAATGTATTAGATGTCTAGATTGCTCGGCATGGCAATAAAAAAATTGCCCAAAGGCATTAAAAAGTACATATGTAGGCAAAGAGAAAACCCGATAATAAGGATGGAGGTAATTTGTGATATGAATTTGTGTGTATGAAATCTTGCGTTTGGTTTCCCTGACGTGTTGAATGATCTTGTAGAGCTAACCCAGAAATGGGGATGATACACAGGATGTCCAAGTCCTGCTCCCTATATGGGAACTCTCAGCGACACAGCCCTCTGTCCGTGCTCAAACGAGAAGCAAGCCGGGTGAAAGACTGGAGACGATGACTGGCTATACTTACCGAGGTAAGAACGAGAAAGGAAAGGAGCCCAACTGCGTAAGAAGGTAGAGCCTGAAAAATGGGATCACGCACACTCAACCGTGTGGACGGTGTATACGAAAACCGACCACAAAGAGAGGCTACGGCCCGCGTCTGTGTTTCCGGAACGCTATGTAAAGAGGCTAGAATGCTATTTTGTGGATTGAATCGTTAAAAAATGTGTAAAGAATTGAATGTACGGCTATGTGCAAGCCAAAAAAAAATTTTTTTGGATACCATACTTTCATTTATTCAAGCAATACTACAGAATTTGTAGAATGAGTGAAAGCGGACATCATTGCTAGTTCACCTCCATGACACGAAAATTTTTGTACCTAGTATACTCAGACGGATTAGGTGGTAGCTCGATCTGGAAGCTACCAACGGCACTTGCATACTTGTCGATTGCAAGTAAAAACAAATAATGAATGTAAACTAACTCTGGCTAGTACAACATTCATGAAATGGTAGTTGCGCACATCCATTCCCCCACCGCTTTTCAACCTCCATCAACCCGGCAACTACTGTATCACCTCAATCAAAGTAAAGCACCTTCATCTCCTTCCTCTACCTCCACATCCGCGAATGATAGCGTACGAAATTCTTTCCCATCATCATTCTCAACCGTTTCCTCCTCATCCTCCACAACATCCTCCCAGCTCCACTTCTCCTCGTATCCAACAACACTGCTCCCTTTCCACACCGGCTTCGGAACAGTCCTGAACCCAACCCGTGTCCTCTTCTTACTATCCCCTTTTCCTTTCTTGTTCTCCACCTTCGGCTGAATTTCATCCTCTTTTACCCCCACACTCCTCGGTTGGATCGGCCTCTTCTCGCCAACCTTCCTCTTCAGACCTCTCTTCCACACCAATTCTCCCTCCATCACCTCATCCGCCCCAAAACTATCCGTCGCCGGTACAAAGTCTCTCGCATCCTCGTCCTCGCTTCCGATGCACACTCCTACCCCAACGCCGTTCACGATCTTCGTCTTCGGCGCCGGAGTTACCGGCGTTCCCTCCACACCCCCTACCCCGCCCTTCTTCCTCCCATTCACCTCCTTCGAGCTCCCCTCCAGATTCTCATTGCGTTTCATCATCTTCTTCTGCTCCTCTTTCATCCCCCTCAGTTCCCTTACCACGAACCATGTCACCTTCTTCGTCAGTCGACCCACGTCCTCTCCCATGCGCGTCCCCATCGCTCCGGCACACCCCAGCACTGCAGTGGCCCACCAGTCCAGCTCGTCCTTTTCTTCCTCCTCCTCGAACACACTCTTTAACTTCTTGTGCGACCGTACCCCTTCGTCCGACTCCCACGGCCACCTAATGTTCGAACGCGAATCGTCATCGCTCATGGTCGCGTTGGTAGAAGATCTGGTAGAAGAGCAAAAGGGATATCGAAAGAAGAGAAATCAGGGAAGCCGAAAAGAACAGAACTCGCTGATCGTTCCTTCGCAAACCGATCACGGTGTACCAAGGGTAGACGCTTTCGTCCCATGACACTGTAGTACCGCCGCACCCGCTCATATCCGTCCGACCTCTGCATCGCAATTATTTTCATACTTACTAGCACAATTCTTCACTTTTGAACACTCTCTATGCTTTTCATTCTCCATGTTCTCCCAACCGTTGCGAGAAGGGCGTCCGTTTTCATACATGGTTCATGCCAGTAGTATATGAAATGAAATCCTACCACTACCATCATATCATGATTCTCCCGTCCTCTTCATCGCCCTACATTTTACTCTTCATGTACTCCGTCTCTTCATAGCTTTTCCATCACAGAAGCTAAGTTCGCCACTCGTTTATGAACACCTTCTTCACTTCAAATTTACAAGCCTTAAAGGAAACAAAACATAGATATAGCTCCTTCGATACACCTCTTTATAGGTAATATCTGCTCGTTTCGTTCTCAATAAATATATCTTCTCCTCGCCCCTTCTTTCTTCATTTCTTCTCCTCTTTCCTACCTACTCACAGGCAGCAGAGCTCACAATGGCCTTCCAAAACACCCACAAGGTATCGCATGTACAGCTTCGCAACCAAACTGCTCTCATACCTATCCATCTCAACGCATTTCCCCATAGGACATACATCACCTTTGACGACTGCCTTCAACTGAAGTACGACGTTGACACCGGGGAAGCCACGGTTCGAGGAGTCCAGACCCTTTTATCCCCCGAACTGCTAGATGAACTCAGTGATGTTTATGACATACTTCACGAAGTTTCAATTCATGACCGAATCCTTGAACATCCTCCCTTCTTCCACACAATTGGGAATCTTTCAGAGCTACCCAACTACATGTCAGAGGCTCGGTCTTATTCACATAATCCCCTGAACATGCTCTCGCTATCCTCTCTCTTGGCACTCTCCCTCTTCGTTTCAGTAGCCATAGGAGCTCTCTATGGGATTATAAAGCCTCTCACAACACACGCTCTTCTCTACGATCGCTCCTCCCGCCAAACACAACTGGGATTCACCATCCTGTACAGCATGCTCGAAACTATGTTTCACATTATTCTGTTTGAATTGGCATTCTCTCTTCACGCCACAAGGTATGGTAGACTCGCATATGGTCCAATGACTCCGTCGCACACATCCAGCACCGTTTCGGAACTGAGGAATAAATACCTCGGCATGGGCATCGGTGGGCTTATCGTCCTCAACCTCTCTATCTTCGTCACCTATCAGCTCCGTCCTCCTCCAATCGATGTCATGGATTCTCTCAAAACTGCATGTATTTCCTTCTTCCCCGGCGGTTTCTTCTTCGGCTTCTGCACCATTCTCATCAACACATTTGGGATCTATTTCTCTACAAAACATACGTTCAACAACATAGTTCCGCTCTCCAATCGGGTGGTATACCAGAGAAGAGGGGTAAATCCGTACTGCCGTTGTATTCTAAACTCGTTCCGGAAAGCTTTGTTCCTTCAGGATTTCCTGCTTTCTATCAGACTTTTTCTGAACAGAGTGGTCCCAGTTTTCTTCGCACACACACTCTCCGAGTCCTTGGACCCCGAATCCTTTGGTTCGTACAGAGGTATCCCGCCCCTCCTCACAAACACCTTGTTCATTGTACTACTTGTATGCTCCGGAGTCGTCAAACACGCACCAAGAATCAACGCAAAGCGATACTTGTGCGCCATTGGTGAGCACCCTAGACCCCCGACACAACATCTACTGCCTTCTGGCTGACGTATTCACCAAGTGCGAGACAAGTAGTATACGAACATAAGTACATAACTGATACATGTTTCAACTAAACAGAATCCCTTCTCTACAAACATAGTTCCCACTTGTTCATGACGCTCTCCAGGATTGAAGTGTTTGGTATGGTATCCTATCCTACCCTTCAATCTTGGGTAGAGTCGTCGCTTCCACAATTCTTAAACTTTCTCTCGATTCACAAGATCATTTACTTCGAAACTATATTCGACACATAGATTACTACAAAGTTTCATCACATATTCACTCAGTCCTCTTCGCCATCCTCAAGATCGTTTTCAATCTCCTCCACTTCATAATTCTCATCTTCGTCATCTTCTTCATACTGTTCTTCCCCTTCCTCTACTATCACCTCATCATTCTCCTCCTCCAAATTCGACGGTTCTGGATTCTTCCTCTTCTCCTTCATACTAACCAGGTTTTCATCCTCCTTGAACTGAGGTCGAAAGTGTTGGTTAAGGTGTACCGCATCCGGGAGGTTGTATTTCTCAGGTAC
Organism: Gracilaria domingensis; assembly: GCA_022539475.1. Classification (NCBI taxonomy): domain Eukaryota; phylum Rhodophyta; class Florideophyceae; order Gracilariales; family Gracilariaceae; genus Gracilaria; species Gracilaria domingensis. Next base: position 115,368 of record VCMS01000120.1, on the reverse strand, counting down.
CATGTACATGTGGTAACGAAACAAGGGAATCTCGGGGAGTCTTCCATCCTCATTTGAAGCGCCTGCATGGAACACATCACCTCTTCCAATAAATATAGACTTAGACGGAACGAAAAACTTCCTCACAAACATCCCCCGTGCCAAACCTTCAAATGCCTTGGGAGTAACTGCGTAGTGTGTATGAGACCCTTCACATACCCAAATTGGAAACGACACACTTCCGGACACCATCATAGAGTACCCCGGGTTCTTCTTTTCTTCCAGCTTATCCTCATTCGCCAAGGTCGGGAAATCCGTATGTAACTGCTGCCGCTTGCATCCAACTGCAGTGCATAACACCCTCCCCCCCGTCTTCGGCGCATACATCCTCTCCTTTTCCACCCTATTATCTTGTAAACCCATTAAAGCACATATCTGTCCCAGTCGGGCATCCAGTAAAGCTCTCTTCTTCACAAGCACATGTCTTTCTACGGCTGCCTCCATGTCACCCACTATGCCTCTTCTCGTAGTCATGTACCTCCCACCATCTGCGTTGATGATCGGTATCCATGTGATTCGGTTCTCTGGTATCCTAAGGTCTGGAGCCCTCTCGAAGTCCCTTCGGAAGAAGTCCAGTAATTCCACACTAACATCCCCGTCAATGAGCTTGCTCAAACTCTCTGTCAGCTTCACCAACTCTCCATCCGATGCAAAGCCGTCCAGAATACAGAAACCTCTGTCTCGAAGCTCGACGTTCTTCTTCACAAAATAGACATATGCAAGAGAGTCGTTCTTCAGTGCATCCCCCCATAACGTCTTCTCGTCGACCTCCATGCCTCCCATTGCCGCGTTCAGGAGTTTATGGCCATGATACGCTGCATGCCAAAAGACAGCATGGTGCACACTTTCAAATTCCTTGGGCTCCAACAAGTGGCCTCGGTGTTGCTTCTGGAGATGCACAATCGTAGCAGTTTGTTTACGAAATGCCGATACAGCACTCTCCGGGGTCGTGGTCATCTTGAATTCTTGCATCTGTTTTCCACCACCGTGAACGTTCGATGGTGTTTTCAGCTTTGGTACTGGCGCTTGTTTCCCGCCTTGGGGTTGTTTAGCATTCGACGGGGTTTTTACATCAGCCACTTTCATCTGCATTCGCTTTCGGGCACTGGATGGAGTTTTAGGTTCTACCACTCGCACCCGTTTCCGAGCAGTATTCGATGGCTTCTCAGGGGCGACGAATTTGGAACTCGGAGCACCCTTGTCCCCTTCATCAGCGCTTACGACGTCACCCACCTTAGACATTAAGTTCAGGTCCCAGGCGTAGAAACCGGGCCTGTTCATGTCCTTCAATGTCTTCGGAACAGAATCTTTATCGGTACACTTAAAGGGATAGGGATAGGGAGTGTCAAGCTCATGAGATATCTTCGCTCGCCATATACCAACTACATCTTCCCCTGGTTTTCCCTGCAGAGCATGTCCATGCATTTCCCTTCTGAACGTTGTCTTCCCTCCACCAGCGTCCACTTCAACGAGAACAGCTTTCCCAATCGCTGCTTTGTTCCCTCCTGCCCCTCCCAACAACAAGTTCACTTCTTCGCCTGGTGCGGGCTTCGACTTCATAGCTGTGGATGCGTTCCCCGTCGCTGCGTTCGGTTCAGCAGTTTTGGTCCCGCTCCGAAGTTGTGGTGCCATGGTTCGTCGAGGCTTTCTCATCTTTCGAGAGCGTCTCATTTGACCCTTTCCCAGTCCCCTCATATCCATTATATGGTGCCAGTGTGTGTGATATACACGAGTCCTGGTGTTCTTCAAATCGTACGTTTGCTCCCGTGAAGTTGCAACCGCTCGTGTTCGAATCTCCGCCCTTTCTCGCGTGAGCACAATGGACGCAACCACTCACGTTCAAAACGGCTGCAATGCCCACGTGAGCAGTGTGGGTACAGTTCCTGATGGTTATAAATGGTTGGATCAATGTCTGATTCCGTCCTGGTTGACCACTGTCCCCGCCTTTCATCATCTTTGAACATCGCCCGAGCGCCGTGTGGGAACCGCGGTTCGCCGAGTTCATAGCCGAGATCATAGCTATGATCTCGGCTATGAACTGGGCGAACCGCGGTTCCGGCACGGCGCATCTGACGAAACGCCACGTGTATACCGCCGAAAGGACCCCCCCTGAGGACCCCCTGGAGACCACTTCTGCTACACAATGCGCACCAAAGCACCTGTTCTCACCCACACCACCACTACCTGGTGGTGTTGCTGGCGTTTATGTGGGCAGTGAATAAGTGACGCCCTGTCGATGGCCGCAGCCCTCCGTGCGCTGCTCCGCTCCCACCGCATCGTCTCTCCTTCTCAAGCCCTTCCCCTCCGTCTTCCACGCTTGCTACACAATGTGTCCGAAGTGTCATCCGCGTCTCCATCGCTCTCCCGTTTATTCGACGTCACTGCCCACATAAACGCCAGCAAGGGGTCCTCCAGGGGGGTCATCAAGGGGGGTCCTTTCGGCGGTATACACGTGGCGTTTCGTCAGATGCGCCGTGCCGGAACCGCGGTTCGCCGAGTTCATAGCCGAGATCATAGCTATGATCTCGGCTATGAACTCGGCGAACCGCGGTTCCCACACGGCGCTCGGGCGATGTTCAAAGATGTACGAACCCAGTGTTTTCTACGTTGGTTTTACATACTAGACATATAATGCACTGCATATACTGAGGTGCCCCACCGGTTTGATGTGTTTAGATCCCACTCTCGTCTCTCTATTTCATTACCAGCTCAGTTCTCGGTAATCCGTCGCAACCGCGCTCTCCACCATTGTTTCCGACGCTTCCCACCCATTTAAACATCTCCGAAACTTCTACCGTTTCACAATACTCGTTTACTTCGCGTCCTTTCCGATTCTCAGTTCTTACATGGCGTCCACCGGAAATGACGCTCCTCGGACTGTTAAGCAGAGTGTGCTGGCCGATGAGAACCACGGCACGGTATCCTCTAGCGCATCCTCTAGCGCGTATCACTGATCTAGACGACGAGAATTCTGATCGGCGCGTGAGAGATTTGTTTACCTGGAGTCTTGAAAAGGATGTCGACAACGGTAACTCGTTCATAGAACGGGCTTTCTGGAATGACCTTTTCAAACGACATGGTCCAGGCAGTAAGCAGACGAAGAGAACTACGTTCAGGATTGGGCCTCCCACTCGTTTTCAGCAGTTACTCTATCTCTCTTTCGTAAAGCATATAACTTCGGAGAGAAATCTGCCAGCGGCGAAGAGAGGAAGGACCGGGAAGGGAACCCATAGAGCTGTGCAGTTCGTCGACGGCTACATAGCTTCGAATGAGACGCACGGGAGACGGATGGCACATGCAGTGCAAACGACTTGTAAGGGATGGGATTTCTTTGCCTCAACCTTAGGCTTTGGTGATGGTGAGCAGATGTTGCTGCCATACCTGCTTGTAGAAAAGAAGTCGCTTGGGTTCCATATCATTGAATCCCGCTCTGTTGGGTACAGTCCGGAGTCAGCTTTTCATACGTTGGGGGAAGAACTGAAACCCACGTTGGATGTGAACGACACCGTTTCTTGGGTTCATACTCTTCCGGATACTATCGACGCCAACTTACGGGAGTTGGCAAAGGAATTCTTGGCAGATTTCAGCAAGATTGTGTTGAATGGCTTCCTATACAAAATGTCCCCAACGTCAAGATGGAATTTGTTGGAAAGCTTCAGACCTGGCCGCCCCGCACGAGTACCACCCCGTTTCAATGTATTCTCCAAAGAGTACGTGTCTTCTATTCGTCAAGCGATGTCTGTACATAACTGCCTGGATAGCGTCCGTTGTTCGCATGACAGAGTCTGAACGAGAGAGAGGTGGTAAGAGACAAGTGTTGTTCTCCAACTTGTTCGCGAAATGTCTACCACTGGCACTTGAGAGTATACTGAAGACCGTGAGGGTCCGCATGCAGCAGAGTTATCCAACAGAGTTCAGAAATGGCCCATCGAATGCTGAAGATGCGCGGCATGGAAATGATGACCGGGTGGGCACTGTGGTTTACTGGATTCCGTCGAAAAGGAAAATGTACCTTGCTGTCCGAGAAGATGTGTTTATGGGAGAGATCTCTGAGAAGCTCGGAGCTGTACTGGATTGCTATGTTGGATGCTGCAGTCGGGGAGACCGTATGTTCTACGACATAACTGCAGAGAGGGATGTGAGGGAAAGGTCTGTGCAAGAAGGATTACGTGAGGAGAATTGGATAGAACGTCACTAATGCATTATGGTTTACGTTACGAAAGTTTGGTGATTGGATGGTAGTGTAAACGAGCTCGGGGATTGCGATAGAATCTGTTAATGTAGAATCGGTGGAACTTCCAGTGCAATGGAGGGAAAAAGGGGCGTGCGGGATAGTTTTGTCGGAGGATGTGTACCGAGCCTTTGATCGAAGAGAATGGGACGAGACCGAACCATGGGGATACAGATGCAGTTGTTGACCGTTTTAGAGAATTGGAGGTTTGCAATGTGTGATCTTCCTCGTCATCCGTGGCCCAGCGGAGGGAAATGCAGTTCAAGGATTCGTCCATGTTATCCAACGGCTCCGTTACCTCGAAGAAGCGAACAAAGGCAAATTCAGAATCGGAATTGCTTTGGTTACATCTGCTAAAGCAAACCAGGGCAAAGACTTTGCATACCCATGCGGTCGGGAAGTCACAACAGGGAGGAGGAGTTCCATTAACCAGGATGGTCGAGAATTTTGGGGACTTGGAAGCCTTCCTGAGGGCCGAAAGAAGTGGTTGCAAAAATACGTTCACACAAAGAGACCTCCGGCTCTCGCAGTCTAATGCATTGAAAGTGACGATCGTAGTCATCCAGCGGGGGGCAGAATCCAGAAACAATGTAAGCGGAGTTAACGACGGTGATTTTGATGTAATGGGGGTTGTCCAACGGTTGAAGAGTTTCTAAGCTTAGGGTACGAAAGGAAGAGAGGGCGTCGCGAGAGATTTGGTTGATGAACTGCAATGTAGTTTTGGAGAACAAATCTGTGAGAGCAGATGAGGGGACGTTTGGATGGGACCGTAGATACTTGTCGGCCGTGATGATGTCGAAGAGGGAGAATGAACTACCATCACGAACCATGGAGGGACACCGCTGCGACAAACGACTGGCCGAGTTGGTAGACATGGAGAAGTGTTTCCTTACCGAGATGGAGTGTAAGAAATCCTGCGACTCTTGGATTGAGTCCACTGTTTCCTTATGCGCAGTTGATCTTCTGCGAGAGGTACGGCGGTAGTGGTTCTTGAAGAGGAGATGCGCGTGCTCGTACACACCTGCATCACCGAAATGGAGGCCTCCGTATCGACGGATGTCTGGAATGATGTGATCCAGGAGATGGAATTTGAGAGTACGAAAGTTGGAGGCCTGGTATGGACCCAAAACTGAGACAGTTTGAGTCTTGAAGTTCTTGATGAGAGTCTCCAAAGAGCGTAAGCGATCATCAGTCCATTCTGGGGCAGTGTGGTAGTGAAGAACGTTATTGACGAGATCGACGTAAGAGGTGAAAATGGTGGTTATTGGGGCGGGAGATACTTCACCGCAGCAACGGTCGGAGAATGCACCGATGAAGGGGAAGACCATGTCGAGGGCGCGATAGTCCTTTGCTTCTAGCATGCCTCTGATTCCGTCAGTGGTGAAGAAGCCGTTGAGAGACTTACCCTTTTCAAATGTCGAGAAATCAATATGAAGCCCTGGAGCCGGAAACGAGCGTTCGATGTCAGCTAGGATGGAGTTGGCGTGAGTAAGAATAGATGTTCTGATGGACCGAAACGACCTGGAGGATCCATTGAAGCCCACGGAAGTATGAAGAGAATCGGACTTCAGGCGTTCGATTGTGGCGAGTTTGATGAGTTTAGAGATGCCAAGGTGAAATTTGTGAAGGGGCTCGAAGGAGAAGATTGAATAAGGAGTGAGCAGTGAAGAGATGTTGAGAAGAGGGTAAGATTCCAGAAAGGACTTGTATGGAGAGAGAGAGGTGGAGTGGAGAAGTTCTGCAGCTTCTTCTTTGAGGTTCCTTGCAACCCGTGGTCTATGGGAGAGGAGAGCAGAATCTGCCTCGAGAAGTAGGTCATCATGTCTTTTTCTGGTTTGCAAAGTATGTGAGAGGGTTCGCTCTGTGAGAATAGATTGGTAGAGGTTGAGTTTTGAACGAGGGAGGAGACACCGGTGGCAGGGTTTGCTTGGCTTTGTGCCATGAAGTACTGCGAGAATGTCCTTGGCTTCGGGGATGTCAGCGCTGTAGTTGGAGATGACTGGATGGCATTGACGAAGGACTCCTTTGGCGTCGCGGAAGGGAAAACCCTTCATACCGATATGATACAGAGGTTTGAGGGTTTCTAGGGACTCCTGGACGAGCTACATGCGCACAATGCGGGTCACGCTGGGGGTTGAGGGAGCGACTTCCAAGGAATCTGTGTCAGTGGAGGACGAGTCGGAGGTGAAGGATGTGGGTATGTATCCGACGAGTGTGTAGTTCTGCGTGATGCACTTTCTGCGGAAGGAGTCATTGAAATTGAGGAGGGTGATGTGAAGAGGATACGACGTAACAGAAGAACTTTTCAAAGAGGTGGAAGACTTGTCTGAATATAGTTGAACGAGTCCGACGAACGAGTCTGTGCCGGTGATACTGGGATCGTGCCAGATGACGTCGGGGTCCGGAGAATGCATGATATGCCTCTTGATAGTCGGGACGACATGGCGGCCGAGTTCCGAAGCCATAGGGTGTGCGATTGCGGTAGTTCCTGTTCTTGAAGCTTGTTTGACTGGATGAAAGAAGGAGTTGCTGTGGGATGCGAGACGAAGTTGTTGTAGGAGAACCTGAACGCGGTCCCTGAGGTAGAGGGTGGCGGAGAAGTTATGGTTTTTGTCATGGATGATGGTTGAGGTGAACCCAATGGAGCTGACTGTTTCTTCGAAGATTTTGGAGTGCAGTTTCAGACATTCGGCAGCGGAAGTGATGGAGGTCTGGAAGAGGGAAGAGGGAAAGGTGGATTGCTTGAGAATGTTGATGAGCTCGTCAGCAGAACGCTTTCCGAGTTTTGTGGCGATGGAGGATATGTAGGTGACGAGGTTATGGATGTGGTCTTTCTGTGAGGGTGGAGAGGGGAAGAAGGCGTTACCTGAGCCTGTGGAAGGGGACTGGGAGGCGAGTTGGTGATGCGGGCTGAGTATCTGTGCTGCGTCGGATGAGCGTAGGGAGAGCGCAAGCTGTTCCTGGAGATAAGGGTCGTCGTCTGCGAGTGCTACGTTATCGGATGGGCGGTTAGAGGGGGGAAAGGAAGGGGGTTCGGTGTTGTTGAGTCTGCGGCGCTTGGTTCGGGGAGGGAAGTGGGATCCTCGATGAGGTGTTGGGGTGAGAAACGGGTTTGGGTCATTCCTGTGTCTGCATCGCTTCTGATGCTGGGCGAGAGAGGCGAGGGACTGTGTATGGAATGAGCAGCGGGGGAAACAACAGTTGTGCATGGCTGGGTGAGAGGGTATGAAAGTAGTGAGGGAAGTTGCTTGCAGAGGGAGGTCGGTGGTGATGGTGCGGCGCAGAATCTTGGAGCACCCTGCAGGGGAGAGTATAAAGTGTGTTTATACGCCACCAACTCCACCGTGCACGTGATCGTTTACGTACCTTTCCTGCATGTTTCAGTGTGGGGAGGATTTCGAACTTTTCTGAACACAACTTTCAAAAATTTTCGCGGACGGCGCATTACGCGGCCGGCGATGATTGACGTACAGTGTGGCTGCGATTGAAGTTCTTCTTCTGTGAGCTTCAGTGGCGTTGCCTCTCAGAGTCCTGTCCTGGGATGTGAAACGTGCGAAACAGGTAAGTCGAGGCGTAAATGTTTGATATGGCGAATATGCGCGACTCTGACCAGTGTTTTTGCGCGGCGGCGGCTGTGTGCGAGAATGAGCGCGACAGGTTCATGAAGCTGCAGCGTGCGGAATCTTTGGATTGGAACCGGAGTAGTTCTGGTTTTTTATGTTTGGGATGCGTACTGAATGGGTTCAATGTAAGTGAGACCTTTTGATGCTGATGGTGTTTGCGAAGTCTAACTGCGGAACGTTACGTGATTTTGCGAGACGCACGGAGAGGATTTGGAAGCAGGTTAGCGTGAATGTCTTGGGCGGGGGCCTATGGGTAAGTTTGAGAAGCTTTTTGTTCGACTTTTGATGTGAATGCTAACTGGATAATGTTGTATGCGTATGCGTAGGGCTTTTGGGACAGTTTGATGCGTGTTGTCGAGGGTATAGGTGAGGTAGGGGACACATGGTAAGTAGATGAGTGTTCATTTGAGAATGTTTCGAAGAGCGAAGAGTTAGCTAACGGGATATGTGACTGCGCGGCGGGGGCTGATTGCGAGAATGAGCGCGATAGGTTCATGGAGTTATAGCGTGCGGGATCTTTGGATTGGAAGTGGAATGGGGATGGGGCGGAAGGCCGTGGTTTACTTCGTTTCCTATGTGTAACGTGTTTTTTTAGGTGAAGTGGATAAGGGAGAATGGTTACGATGTGGCTGGGTGGTTGGGCTTCTAGAGGAATCATGCTAATGACCCTGAAGTCTGACGAACAAGAGTTTGGGGTCATGGAAAGAATGATTACCTCAACGGAGGCCTTCCAGGTAATCATTCTTTGCCATTACTCCAAATTCTTGTTCGTCAGAGTTCGGTGTGGATGGCAAGGTACGCGTCGGGGTAAGTACGAGATGTTTTTTGTTCGAGTTCTGATAAGAATGCTAACCGGTTACTGTTTTATGTGTATGTGCAGGATTTTCGGGACAGTTTGATTCGTGTTTTCGAGGCTATTGGTGAGGTAGGGACACATGGTAAGTAGATAAGTGTGCATTTGGGAAAGTTTCGAAGATGGAAAAGTATCTAACGGAGTATTTGACTAGCTTGTGTTTGTGCATGTGCAGGTGCATTGGATGGCAATGGATCAGTGGCTGTGCTGGAAATTGTGCAGTTGAGATGTTTTCGAGGGAGTTGGGGAGATGAAGATGGCGAAGAATGTTTAGGTCAGTGTGTTTATTTCCATGTTGGGATGGACGAAGAGACTAGGCAACAGAAAACTAACCAAGGGGATGTCTACATTGAGGGCAACGAGAGCATTTTCAGTGTATCTATTCGGTGAGTTTCGATGCGTAATTGTCTTCCAAATGATACAGGGCTTCTTTGGTGATGTCAAAATGGATTTTCGGGGGTGGGAAGTAGGGTGGAGATGTGTACGATGACCGGTTTGGACCTGTTTCCATGTGGTGCTATACCTTGCATGAACCTGCAATACTGCATCAATAACATTCATTTCTGCTAGGATGGAACTTCCACCGTGCTTTCGGACCGATGGCTCTTTTGTACCGATGGACCGGTAGTACTAGTGAACTAGCAGAAATGGAAGTTAGTTCTAAGATTCTAGCAACTTTCATATTTCTTAGAAATAGCTCGTAGTTTGAAAGTCAAGCCTAGTATTCCATTCAAACCATACTGCAGAATCTGTAGTTTACTCTAGTTTTTCTTCCACTTCAAACTTCCACTAATCGCAATTTAACATATGAAATACTAGCATTTTTTTCTGCGATTTTTGGACTGTAAACTAGCATCCCGGAAACACAGACGCGTGCCAGCCGGCGGAACAAGGCCGATAGCGTGGCGACGACCACGCAGTGGTGCCCACAGAAGGCACCAAAGTGGTGCCAGAGAATACTTGTGCGAGGGCGGAAGCAGTACCTAAACGAGGTGGCGATGTCCAGAGCGACGCCACTCCTTAGCCAAGACGCTCGAAATTAGCCGATATCGGAACAATGACAAGAAACAACAATAGGTGCAAGCGTAGGTTTTCTGAAGGATCCTGAGGGGTAGATATGTTGAGACCAGCCGTGATTATCCTTCGGGAGGAGTAGTGAACCTACGTAGGCGACAATATCTATAACTTGGTTCTGGGAGATAGGACGCGACTCAGGTGAGTTTACTTGGTGGGCTCCAGGGCGAACTGGCCCGAGCCTATATAGGAATCTACCAAGAATTAAGCTATTACTAACTACAACTGCGCTGTGTACCTCTCGAGGTTCGAACACGTGTGCGACCCAGTGTCAGGGTTTCTATGCACAACCCCGGCGGGTAAACCTTGAGTATCTACTCTACACGTCGGCCACGAAGTCTAGCCTCCGCTCGTATCCGTGAGCCAATTCCCACATCTTCCTATAAAGGTTCCTGTAGACTTCTTCCGAAAATTAACCAAAAATGGGGGTGCCACTCATAGTGTGCGCCACGTCACCCAAGGGGTTCAGTGCTCATTATGAAATGCATCAGGCGCCGATTACCGGATTGTGTTTGCTCTACAGATCTGAATATCATGGACCTTAGTCCCTTCTTCACTAAGTTTTTATCTGGAGAATTTTCGGCTTTGAAGCCTTTGTACGCAGTTGATGGTCATATGTTTGACTGGTTTTATTTGCTTTGTGATGGAGTCTATCCTTCATACAGAGTCTTAATGAAAACATTTTCTTCTCCGTCGTCAGAAGGAGAAACTCTTTTCGCAAAAAGAGAGGAGGCTGTACGCAAATGTGTGGAACGTCTATTTGGGGTTTTGTTGGTTCGATTTAATATATTGAAGTATCCTGGGAAATTTATGAAACGGAGTGACCTTATTAATATTCTTAAGACCTGTGTTATTATTCATAATATGATCGTTGAAGATGAAAGGGAGAGTTTTGTAGGAGATGGGGCAGGAGGAATTCGTTTATCTGACTCAGAGCTTTCTGAGATTTCTAATCTATCTCTCTCGAGAGTAGCAAGCTCTGAATCTGTGCAAGCGTTTAGGCGCCGTTTTAATTCTGCACTCAACAACGAAACTAACAGTGAAGATCGCTGTAGATTGAACAGGGCTTTAATGCAGAATATCATAAAGCTCAGTCGATGAGACTAGTGATGTCAAGCTTCTTGGTTTTCGTCTCCGCTTCGAATTCATTCTCACTCGCTTCTCCGTTTTTCTCGCCGCTGTTGGCGAAGCACTCCGTGAGTTTCCTCTCCATGTCCTGCAAGATGAGCTCTTTGAGGTGGGGACTAATATCCATTATGAAGAGTTGCAAGTGGTGACGTTCTTCTTCCTGTGCACATTTGAGTTCTATGTACCTTTGTTTCTTATCGCTCGTCTCTCGAAGTGTATATAGATGCATCTTTTTAAGCTTGTTGCTTTCGATCGAAGTCTCCCCTAGACGCTTTATTCCACGCGCTGCTTCGTCTAAACATGGGACAAGCATGGCTTCAAACTTAGCTTTCTTTCTACCCATAGGCCTTATGTCTCCTTTCCTAATTGTCTTCTCGTTCAATGGCTCCGGCTGCTTTACCCCATGCAATAAGTCTTTCTCTTCATTGGCACTGCCCGTTGCTTGCTCTGCGACTCCTCCTTCAGCGCCGGCACTTTCACTTCCTACTGTCCCATGCTTTCCTTGCGCATGAGACGTGCCACGGCCTCCTTTACTAGACGAGCCTTCAAGGGTGTTACGGTTTTGAGCAATGGGGGAAGTAGACTTTGCCCGACCTATGTCACTGAGCAGTTTCGAGTTTCCCATCCATTGCCAAACAGCGATGTACTTGAGACATGGACCAATTTGAACTCCGGTTGCTCTGTCAAGAGCCCGATAGATATCAACAATCGACACACATCCGCTATAGATTGCCGTAGTGGCCCTGATTATGTCATTCTCGGTTGGCTTCCCAGTCCGAACGGCGGCCATCACCTTCGTGTGACATCCCTCGAACTTCAGCACCTCCCTTTTCACGTTCTTGTAGTGCGCGAACACAGCCAGACCAGTGCGTTCAGGGGCGTTTGATCTAAAGTCTGGATCCGAACGCAAACGGTTTGCCTGCAATCTTGTGTAAACCTTACCGATACGCTCTTGAAATGCAGCAGTCTTTTGGCCAATACCTCTTCTGGGATCCTCTGATGCCGGGATAAAGGCTTGCGCTGCCAACAGTGACTCTTGCGATGTCCATTGCTTGCCAGCCCCAATTTACTATCAGTTGCTACACCAACTGTGGTGTTCATAGAGCTTCAGCAGTTCCGTGGGAGCGGTCCACTGCAGCTTTAAGTGAAAGAGAATGGAAAAATTGGCGCGAAACAAGATTAGGAACTGTATCGGAACAGTGCTGACGATTGTGCACACACTCACGGCGCAGAATACTCATATAGGTTCTATCTTTCTCCGATCGCCGCAAATGAATTAACACCTTCCCATCGTGCTTGAATGGCAGCAAAATAGTAAAAGAAGTGAGCGATAGACCTTCAATTCGTGAGTTTCCCTCAATACAGTAGACCCGTAGACAGACAGTGTTCCCGTACTAGCTAACTACCTGGAAGCAGCGCACTTTTGCGCGACAGGTCCCCACCAAGCACAAGTTTGACCTCTTCTTGACCTCTGCTTAGCGCCAGATCAGGTCCACGAATAACATGTCACTCATCTCAATGCCAACAATATATAGATAGATGGGATGCAGGTGATATGTATGGCCAGTGGATTTCATTCTAAGGCTTATTCGCAAGACCTCGCATTCGGAGCACCAAGTTCAAGTGACGATGTCTACCCTCTTTGTCTTTCTTTCAGTGCGATTAGAAATGTCAGACAAACGCTGTTCACACTTGTGTGGTGATGTAGTAGACATTACGCAGGCATATATGTGCGGCGAGTGCAGCACCGTCCTCAGCACGCTCAAGTTAAAGCCTATTCCATTGAAACGTTACCATGTTGCATATAGGAAAGGCAGTTGCTGAGTAGAGCCATCCATTAGACCCAGCAGAAAGGGGGATTGTACGAGAAGAGAGTTTAAGATGAGAGAATGTATATCATTTGGGTCGCAATCGGTCAGTTGTAGTACCATCACTATCCATGCCTCTTTTGCCGTGATGTGTAGACTCAAAGGGTAGCCTGATATCGTTGAGACGAAGAAGCCACGAAACCACACTCTCAGATTAATTGCAGTAGCTGTACGTCTGAGCGCTCGGCTGAATCTTGATCAAGAGCGCATTAGAACGGGCAACGTGGTGTACGGCCGCAATTATTCTTAACCAGAGCAGAATAGAGGAAGCAAAAACCTTTCGCGACCCCCACTTCCTAGGGGGTCCTCTCAGTCTGTGGAGGTGCGAAGGTGGTGGCACAACAGCGCAACGGCAGGCATTGTGTGGAAGCAGAACGAAAATGATAGTCAAACTCATACAGTCAGGCAGAACCACTGCATTCCAACTGTGAAAATCCAAACCAAATTTGTGAGCCAAGAGAAGCATTTTGGCTCACAAATTTGGTTCGGCTTCAAGGTTGATTCGGATTCAAACCAAAAGAAATTACCGGTGGGAGTAATTTGAAACTATTGCAGTTTATTTGGCTTTTTGGTATCCCCAGTGGGGATGCTCTTACCCAAGAAATCCAAAGTATCAGACGGCTGTAGTGCTGATATTGGCCCGGACCAACAATATTAGTAAGATATCTGAAAAGGACCAACAACATCAGTACGATATCAATTTGGCCCAAGAAAACTATGTAACTTTAAATATTTCTTTTGAACCAGGCCATGTGACGGCTGCTGTCACGGACAACCAACGTTAATGCTGGTCTCTTTTCGTTTTTTTACTGCGAAAACAAGTACACGTGTCTGATAAGTGAGTTGTGGTGGAAATCTTGTGATGACATCGTGACACTCGAAAGAAAAATTGGTCCCTCGCCTACGGCTCGGGTCCTTATTTTTCTTTCTCGTGCCCCGATGTCATCACTCGATTTGAACCATAACTCTTACGTATCATATAAATATCTCGTACAGTGGGCGTTTGGCAAATATAGTATAAGATTATTTGACAATATAACCCTTTTGACCATAAACGATATTATCGCTGTTCAGATAGCGATAAAGTCCACAAATAGAATCACCAAAGCAAGTTACAATCGGGTGGTTCACATGGCTGGTGTGGTTGATTGATCTCTGACCAGGTGCACGTTGAAATATATCCAAATCAAAAGCGCACTAAAGCATACGGTGTGTGCAACTCCAGAACTCACATCTCGCAGGACGCTGCGTTTCGCCACCATCGTCCGTCGATTGATCCTGCTTGCGTCTCGTTCCCATCAAAGAACCTACATAAGAAGTATGAGTAGAGAACAAACCGCGGTGAACATATCCACACTCTCGGATGAAGACCATGCCACCTACACCCACCTCGCTCGTAACGTTGTTTCAAATTTACTGTCTTTGCTCACCCGAAAAGCAAACGCAAAAGAAGCACCTTCCAAGGTCGGCTACCCGCAAGTGACGGTTCATAACCAAGATGTGGCGTGCGACCAATGTGGTGGCACACCATTCTACTACACACAATTTGGAAGAGCAGTTATAGAGAACGTGCAATCCGACGTTCAGTCCTTAACGAAGCACATTGAGAACAACGAAGTCCGCAAGAAAGCATATAAGGTCTTTATTTACGAACGATATGGCATATTAGGGAAAGGCGTGCGGGTCCAAATACCCAACTGTGTTCTAGAAGGGATTCGGGGGCAATGGCCGGATCCTGCTGGGGCGTATATAGGATTCAAAACAGCGTAGCTTTACCTATTTGAACAACACGTGGCAGCTTTCAAGTCTGCGGAGAACTTGGTTCGTCTGCAGACGTTGCGGTGGTTATTACATGACAAAGATGCCTTAGCTGCTACGATTGCGTGATATACCTCCGGTCTAGTACAACGAAGCCTCTCGGAATGATGATAGAAACTAAAGCAGTTCACATGGAAGCCCTGCTTACACACCGAAAAAGAGCACATCGTGTATACGCCGCTTTTACTCTGCGATAGCAGTTTGCAGAGTACACACCGAACGCTCTTTCTGGCGGAGTTCTCGAGCAGAATATGTGTCGAATTGGTACTTGATTTGTCTGCTGTGTTGCTCTTTGCAGTGCGATGTGTTGCATTGGAAATGGATAAGCGTGCGTTTCTCTGTTTGTACTCAACATGGTCTCGAACTAACGCCAAATGATCCGCTTCTTCACTTCCCCGATATTAATCACAGCCTCGCCCCTGTTGCATAATGCTTTTTGAATTGCGTGCGCGTTGAGTACGCTTGCGTCGAGAATAAAGGTGAGAATGCTCTTGGTAACTCTTCGTTCTTTGCGTACTGTAGGAGAGCTCGACCGGTACTGATCAAACCTGTCAACCCCATTCATGAACAGGTTGTACGCTGCTACGACTGCGGGAACACGTAGGATTGAGCGCTGCATTGACTCTTTCCCGATCCATCTCTGTAAAGGGCCCAGCCCGTGGACGCACGCCAGGGAATGTTCGTCTGCTTCGTTAATACGGAGGTTTGGGGTTTCAGCAAGGTCATTTGTGTACAACACAACCACGGAGCGGTCCTTGAATACTATGTAACCGGCATTCTTTGCCACTTGTATTGTATCTTTGTCACCAAGTTTCCTCCTAACTACTGAAATTAGCACTAAATCTGTCTATCACTTGATTGTACCACGTGAGGTAGTCAGCGGCGTCAGGAAATACTTTGCAAAGCTAACATAACTTTTCGGGTACACTTTGAGAGACCATCTCATAATATTCAGTGCTTTTATACATATCTACTGCTGTATACACAAAAGATTATATCTAAAAAGGCGAAAACATTTCTTACGTCACCAAAATTGGAGACTTAATTATACAATTTCAAATAAACGTATAGAGCATAAAGAGATTGAAGAAAATCGGAGCGAAGAAGCTCTGCAAGTTTTTTCTGACGCATGTGGTCCTGGTTCTGATTACGTGTTCCTTGCTGAACGAATTAGAAGAGATAAAAGAGAGTTCTCTAATTAGATTTGCACCGAAAGTGAGTCCTGTAGTCAGTGAAGTATGAACAACTTTACTGAATAGTGAGATAGGGCTCGCCTCATTGAAATTTACATGACTGTCTTGTTCTGCTTTTCATGAATGTCGCAGCTCCGAAGCCATTTGTCACACCCTCTCCCTATGAAAATCGAATCTGAGCCAAAAATATGGCCGAAACGTGAACGAAACGAGATCGATTATCTCGAAGTTTTGTGAGAACGCTTACTTTCCCAAGACAGATAATTCCAGTTTAGAAAGATATAGTTAACTTATGGCGAACGCATGGCCCAAATATGCCCATTTAAGAAATCATAAAATGTTCACCGCCACGAGTTAATCGTTCCAACAAATGTTCGAGCTAAACGACCTCATTCTGGTCACGTTTCGGCCATATTTGGGCCAGAATCGATGTTCATGAGGGAGCGAAGCTTCGATGAGCACTAAAAGTGTATTGATTTGAAATTATTTTTCGAGCTTCGCCTTTTTTGTTTGACGAAACTGGAAATTAAACTCATATCGTGCATAAGCACCCTATGAGAAATTTTTGCAAGAAGTGGAGTGCAATTTGAGGTTGGATAGCACGAATGGATGATACATGGATGCCAAACGGATGGCGCATTGAGTGCGATCAATATGCGATTGCAACCTGATTTCGCGGTGTCACATTGGAGGACGCCCGCTAAGCACATGGAGTGCACTTGGAGTGCATGCGACACATGTTGCGCTCCATCTGTGCCCACATTGTCGGCACTTCGCCCCACACGACGTCAATTTGCACTCCACGCGCACTCACAATAATGAAATAAACTATTAAAAAATTAAAATGCCCTGCCAAGGGTGTCACATTGGAACGCGGATGGCGTACAGGCGGAGTGCAGTTGGAGGCTAAGCACCCCGAAAGATGCACTCCATTTGCACTCACAAAAGTGAAAAAATTTCTTGTGGGGGCCCTCACGCTTTCAAGATGTTCTCAAAAAGCATGGAGCCTCCATGTGATTTTGAATTTTGTCTTCCAACAATTTTTATACAACAGACTCTATCTAAGTTGATTTTCACAGCATGCTGTAACCACATCTTAATTTTTCTTCCAGCTTTTTGCGAAGAAGAGTGAAATGGAGGCTGAGCACCACTACTATTAAAGGCTATGGGTAAGACAAATTTTATGGTAAAGATAGTTTGTGGTGCCTGATGGCAAACAAGAACATCACCTCTGCATCTGATCTTAGTAAGCTTTCGTCGGTCTCCCTTCAATAGAATACTTCGGTTTACTTCTACGCAGAGCAACAATGTGTGGCACAAGCACTCGTGAAAGACCTTCAACATGTTCTTTATGCGGTCATTACAAGTTTCTTCATACCCGACATACTTGCGATACTTGTGGAAGTTACAAAAACATTTGTAGAATTTGCCCCGAAGGAAATGTATGTAAATGGTGCCGTTGCATGGTACGCACTGGATGCGCTCAGCGGCGTAATCGAAAGCCTTTGAGCATGGCCTGCGGTGATCATCAGCATGAAGTCGATGTTTTACAGCGTTCATGAGAGATTTATGGTGTTCCCGTCTAACGACTGAGCTTCTTATTTTCTCATTCATGGCCTTAAAGTCTTATTTAGGCCTTTCATTTTGAAAATGGACAGATCTTAGATTACGTGTAGAGAAACATCTCCAAGAAGTTAGCTGTAATCCAAAACTGCATCGGAGAAGCAGGCATTATAGACCAAACCTATGATCCAATACAATCAATAAAATCGCACGCAGCTATTCATGTGTATTTCATCGAGTATGAACCATATCTTTATTAAGTTAATGCAGAAATAGTTTTACATCTATATCCTAAGAAATACTCATAAATTTCTAATCAATTATAATTAAGAAGGCGGAAAAGATATTTCGACAAGAACTTTCACACAAAAAAGTCAAAAGAGGCCGCAAAACCTCGTAACTTAAATATATTGTTTACCAATTTGTTAACTTTAACAATCGATTGTTATTACGCTTTTTTTATTTTTCCTAGATTTCGTCTTTCAGAAATTTCTTGCCCCTTTGGAAAACACAGACAAGAAACTGCTACCTCTTCCATATCTAATCGATTGGGATTTTGTGCGGGTAGTGACCAACCGTCTGTTTCTTGTACAGTGCCCTATCCTGTTCCATCCAGCTTGTGTTCGTCTGTAATCGACCCCGAGGAGTGCGCTGAGAAAACCAAATCGACTTCCCGAATGCAAACGATGAATGTTTTCCAGCTGCGAAACCTACTTGCCGGTCACGTTTCCGTCGTATCCTCTGTCTGGCCTTTCAGAAGGAAAAATGGCACCGTAACTCTCCTCACCGTAACTGTATTGTGAGGGGGTCATGGCGTGTCACATCAAGGTTCAGAGTGAGTGACTGTTCAGTATTCATCATGTGCAGCTACGCGAAGTTCGTGGAAATCATGTTGATCCAACTCATATTGATTGGATTGAGTATCAGTATTGCAGACTCATAATATGACCTTCGCGTAGTTTTGTTGGTTACTTTTGGATGTGTTTCCCACAACCTAAATGTGAACCAGACTATGATTGCTTGGTAATATCTCCAGGGGGACCCGTGTCTAACTGGGCTGCCTGTACATTATTGGATGATAGGTTGCGCACTTGAAATGCCTGACAGTGGACTAGCGACCTTTTCGCCCTACTAGAAACTATTTCAAAAATATGAAACTAGCATGGAATTAATCAGATGTTTCTCCCTATCTTATTATACTGATGGAGTCTTCCGCGCAAGTTCTTCTTCGACGTGGTGCAAATAATATTTTCAAAAGTTTTCAATTTTGTTATATCATTGGAGGCTGCGTTGAGTTTTTTCCTTTTGAACCCCATCTTATGGTGAGTTCGTGGCACTCCTATCCATAATTTTACACTCTTACAATACCAGTATATCTCCCCTCCTGACACCATAGATGGGATCGTATGGCGCAAATCTTTCATCGATATCGCTACCACACGCAATGCCTTTCTTAGAGACGCGTTAAAATTATTTTCGTGCGTGATCCGCAAACCGCAGAAGTTTCTTATAGGGATGAGCCCATTCAAGTGAGCACCAGCTGTCACTAGTTCATTAATAGACAGACCCACTGGGGTAGGCCGGAGATCGCTGTCGAGAGCACCTTTAGAAAGTCAACTGGAACAGGCCCAAGCAAACACCAAGTCAAATCTTTGTCTAATAACGCTCCTTAGAATAGACTATGCGCGAGTGATGCTCGAGCGGCAACTGCCTATATGGGTTGTTCTTTTCAAGAGTATAACTAAATCTGCTTACGATGTTCAAAGCATCTCTTAACCCTTCAGTAATATCTACCGCTGATATGAAGACTTGCGATTTATATCGAGAAGCGTTTGAGATTTGGTAATGCTAGTTAGCAGTCACGAAATCTTAGTTTCCAAAAGTCTTTTTTCATTTGTTAAATTGCACTTTTGTAGTTTTTGCTTCAAAGTAAAACTAGGGAAAACTACCATTTTTGTAGAAAGACGGAATGTTTAGGAAATCAATAGTCACCACTCTGAGGAACGGAAACTAGGAAATCTTAAAGGCTCTAGAACTGTAGTTCTAATTTCGTTTCCGCTAGTTCCGTAGTTCGGGACTCCGAACTGCAGATCAGCAACTAGGTCACCTGGTTGAATGGATTAGGTCCGAATGGTCTGAATCATCAGATTGAAAAGAACTGTTCTGTATTCAGAGAAGTGCGGCAGATTAGCACTTCACTTTCTAATGTTGCCAGTGTAGAACTCAAGAGCTTACGTAACAGACCCATCTCTTCGAACGATAACATAATCGATGCATCAGGGCTTCTTAACTAAGCCAAAACGTCCTCTGTTCTGGCAAATACGACCGATAAATCCATCGCTCAGTCTTTAATCAGGCAAGACAGAGAAACAGGAAGAAGTGCTTGTTACAAATTAAGCCAGAAACTAGGCTTCGTTTGCCAGCAGACCCCACTACCTTACCTCTTCTTTGACCGGGCTCTTTCAGATAGTTGGTTGGTACTCTGATGCGAGGCGTCTGAAACCAGCAGTTGTAGCCAAAGCGCCTGATCCTAACCACACTTTTTCGTGCCGCTCCGATCACGAAAGATCAGCATGAAAGCTCTTCACAATCTCCTTCACTTGAGTCCAGTCGCAAGCCCGATCGCAAATACGACCTCTGCGACGAAACCTCAGTCACCTTTGCGCCCTGCAAGATTCCTTCAGACGTCTACAACGCGGTACACTCAAAGATTTGTCATGAACAAACTTAAGAGGAACTGCGTTGTGCCACGCCTCATCGCCGAAGGTTCACTGTTGCAAAAGATGGGACCCCTTGGCGCTACATATTCCCGCATTGCGAACAGCGCACAGACAAGGCACATTTCTGACGAGACTCTCCATCAAGAGAAAAGGAAGCATGTAATTTCTTGGACGAAGGACTATTTGTCTCGTATAATGGCTGAAAATGTTTGCCATTTGGTCAACACCGTTGAAAAAATGGCGAGGAAGGCAGTTCTTGCAGGCAATGGCGGATGTGAAGGTGATGAAGATCCGTTAGCTGCAGCTCGTGGTACCCAAAAGGAGTCCGAGCATTGCTTAGACCAAGCAGTGCTGGATTACAAACATCAAGCGCCAAAGCAAACGCTAACAACTGATGATGATGCGACGTGGGCTTTGGCCAGCTCTAAGGAGTCTCGGACGCAGAATAGAAAACGAAACCGAAATGGAGGGAGCAATACAAAGAAAGCAAACGCCGCCACCAAGAAACTAAAAGGAAAGAGAGCCGCAACAAATTGCCGTTGATCTAAAAATTCTTAGAACCTAAACTCGGATAGATAAACGCGGCAAGTGCGATTGCATCTTTGCAAAGCCAGAAAATGGAGCAGTTCGGCATATTGGTTGATCTCTTGGCCCAACGCATCCAACCTCAAGAGTAGCAATCGTGCACTCCACTACCGACTTCCCTCCTTACAAACCCACTCGAAATGGATTCAGAGTTGGTTGCAATTTCTGAAAGCGAAGTTAAAGAAGAGGTACCGAACTCCTCAGAAGCAGCCACCGGACCCTCTTCCAGTACCTTTGAGGGTATCGAAGACGTATCCAAAAATTTTTGACTACATTTTATTATCGCAGAGGCACGTGGAGCGCAAAGCGTCAGCTCCGTAGCGAAGTGAAGTAATGAAAAGCGTTCTCCACATCTACAGAACCAAAGAATGGACGAATAGTCGCATCCGCTCCGTAGAAACCATAATTCAAAAGTTCAAGTCCCTTATCGTCTCCAACCAGGGTTCATAAAATGCTTCCAATTCTGATACACTTAAGTCCCAGCTCCTTGAAGACATCATTGTAGACCTACACCAATACGGATGGCTACAATTTGGCGATGCCGTTGTGTATGAAAAAGCACTTCTTCTTTTCAAGAACCAATACCGTCGAACTCCTCGAAGATTTTCTACAGCACATAAAAGCCTTTCCACACAAAGACAGGGACGGTGCATTCTGTCCGAATTCGATCACGCTTTCATCTACAAAGATCCGTAAAAGACAGTTCGAAGTTGTCCACGTTTGGTCAAAATGTATCAAACTTTGTCCCCGCTCTATGAGCGATGACAATTCGTGAACAACATTCAATTCAAACCAAAAACCAGAAAAGAAGGCGTGGCTGCCGTCGGCGCCGCTGCCGCCGGTGCTGCAAGTCGCACCAACTCTCGCCCTACTTGCTACAACGCTAGCCACCTTCCGCGACCGTTGCCATGGAAGTCGCCGTCGTGGCTACGAAAGCTTGTGAAAACGACGACTCCACAAGAGCCGTTTCAATTGTTCTCCCCACGAGCGCTCCTCCATGTGCTGTCACAAGAGAATTCGCTCAAACTGTTGCCGTTACAGACACCGTCGCACTTGTGACGACGCTGCTAACAGATCCAACCGGAAAGAACGACACAAACGAGGAACCATTGTTTTTCTTATTTCCTCCTCCTGTTCGCATGGATGCTTTTGCAGTGCAGCAAACCCGCGTATTCACCGCAAGCACACCTTATAGTTGCAAAACATATCACTGAGTCTGATTGTCGCAATTGCTGTCGCAAGGGAGAAAACGTCTGTCAATTTGATTACGTCAAAATTTCGCAGCCGTTTGAACTTTTAGCGAAGCCGTAGTGCATGCCGGCGCTTTTGGTGCTGAGTAATACGTTCTTGCCGCCGATGCTACAATACTTTCTCGAAAAGTGTCCATTACCCCCTCCGCAGTGACCACTGCAATCGATCTGGTGGCAACCGTTCAGCGCGTGTAGCGCATGTGCTGGTTGTTGAACTGCGGCGGTTGCCTTCTCAAGCTTCCCTTAAACGCGAGAATAGGTGATTGAGAGTATTGGAAGATTCTTATAATTCCCTCAAACTGCCACGGAATGACAGCATCGCTAGTATTCCGGTTTTGTATGAGCCAACACTTACCAGGCGAAGCAGAACTAATTGCTTCTTTAGCGTTCTTTGTGAGGACCGAATCTCAAATGCAGCTGTTTCTACGTTTTTGGGGTTTAGGAGCTGTATTTTGACTTCATCCCCATCATCGTCGGTTACCTACTTGCTGTCTGTACTCAGTTCTTGGCTCATTTTAGAACGGTAGTCGTAATTTATCCATAGAGATGTACACTTTTTCCTGCGCTATATAGAACGTACCATATGTCATTATTTGTTTGTTCTTCGCAGAAGTACAATGTTTCACAGTATCACCTAGGATCCCATTAAGAGGCTGGTCGTCTGCTTCGACTGTTCGTTCCCAGTAGATCCCCATCGAACTCAAGAATATCGTAGTCTCTTTTTAGGAGGGTTTTGATGAGATCTTCCGACTCTCGTGTCTGGACATCTGGTGGATCTTCTTTGGTGCATTTTTTAAGGAAGAGATTGATCTCCGTGAGATGAATTAGTTATATCTCAGTTGGCTGTTGGTTTTCCGTTCTATTCAGCTACTGGTTCGCTCCTGTGACATGCGCTTTCCGAATTTCTCAGAACATTACCGACTCTGAGTTCAATTTTCGAATAAACACTCTTATCTTGAAAAAAAGAGCACCAAACATTTTTTCTTTTCAATTAAGGATTTCTTCCTTATATGGTAAGCCACGGTATCCAGGCTATTTCTAATTTTTGGATCAAGCGGAATTGCTTATGAACTATACACGATCAGCCTCGAGTTTAAATGACTAGAAATTCGTGAACCACTTTCAACAAATGAATCATTTTTTCCTTGCAAAGCCCTTTCATCCGCCATATTGAGAGTATCCCCCGGTTCTGTCATAGCCACCGTAACCAGTAGTATTGTAACTACCTTTCTGGGAAGGCGAGCGTGTCTCTCAAGATACGAATTTCTTCCAAGAACCCATTGCGTAAGCAGTCACGGTACATACACACGAAGATTGAGTTAATATCTATGAGACTTTTGAGGCCTTTTGCTCTGAACGGCTGCGAAGCTTGTTAATTGCACAGTCGTCTAGAGCATATCTCGGCAAGTAGTCAGAGGCAGCTAGTTTGTCCAAGCGATGCTCTAGAAGTGCAGAATGGGCTACTGGGCGTCGCATGCTATAGCCATCGAAAGAGACGCACGCTGAGGCAGTCGCACTATCGTATGAGGCGCCACCGCGCCAGCTAGGTGCTCTTGAATGATCTTTATGTCTCTTCGCCAGCCCCACCGCCAATGCGGAAGAATTTCGCACTCATCCAGTGCTAACTGCTTTTTTCAGAAGAGATCAGACGCCCATATAAGCATGGTATCAGCAGGTGTCCAGAAGTGGGACACTTACACGAAAATTAAAAATTCCTTAGCTTTCTGTGAACGAAAGTTTTCAAACGTTGCCAGAATGGAGGCCTTGTATTTGGTAAACCGTAGGCAAGATCAAAAGGCTATATTTGATGGCAATAAAGAGTGAGAGCGCCATCACTAATTGACATACGTAGCACCCCAGGAAGCCTCTACTTACCACAACCAGGGACAGAATCGGTTAAGAATTTATTTACTTTTAGCGTTCAATGGCGATTTGATCTCGATTTCCGCAGCATCTGCGAGCAACCGATACCGTCCTTGAGACGCACCTGGCCGTCCGCGATCGGAAAAGTAACATCTCTTTCATAGGCCGCCATTAAACTCTCGCCGCATGCACTCGCTCCTCAGCTTCGTTCTGGGCCACCACATCCGCTTTTGCAGCTGCCCTCTCTGCCCTCGTCTGATCCTGTTATTGGGCTTTCCACGCACGCGTTGCTTCTCTCCAAAACCGCTGCTGCTCTTTCTGCTCTCGTCTGTGCGAAGACGGTGCTGCACGTTCTTCTCGATCAGCCTATCGCTGCGTCTTTTCCGCGTTCCCCGCCTGGCGTCGAACTTAGAAGTCGACAGCGCGCTGCGCACAATTTGCTTATCGCTTACCCAGCTCCCCCGCACGCCGAATCCTGCCCCTCTACTCTTCTGCTGCTCGCGCTTCTCTCTCTGTCTCTGCTGCATCGCGAGCTTCCTTGCGGTCTTCGAGGTCCTTCAAAGTCCCTCTCCACGTTAGCAACGACGCCCCACGCGTGTTGAGACTGTCATTCTCCAAAACACCACCGTCAGTGTTCAATATATTTCTTTTGTTCTTGAATTCTTCTACAAGTTCCAAGTAGGCCTCGAAGGCTGTGTATGATCGCAATAATCACCGTTGCTCGTCAAACCACATGTGATAATAAAATATGGACCTGGGAATTTAGTCTGCTAGTACCAGACATCATAAGTCATGAAACCGTTACCATTATTTGTGCCTCGAAAAGCGTATATGTACACCTTGCTAAGTATGTCAAAAAACGTGCAAATATGGTTCCGAGAAGCTTTATCTTGGATCAGCATGCGTTCTTTCAGCCTGTTTCAAAACTTGTTCTTGAATGAACTGAAGACTGTGTAATCCGAAACCTGGTTTCTGTTGCTTCTGTGTGCCGGAAGTCAAATTGCGACATTACTGTTTTCCTTGATCAGTTTCAATGCTTTGTAAGTGCAATATGCCACGTAACCATCGATCGTGACGAGAATATATTTGCGTTTCTGAAACAAATCCTTTTTCTCCTCTAGAAACCACTGAACCCATTGGTGGAATATATGGTTCTCAACCTCAGCAAGAGTTCGATATGCTGTGCGTGCATTAAACGGCAACTAACCGGAGGGCGTTTTCCGTTTTCCATCCCCTCTAATTGGATATTTCGAACAAACACCAGAAAGAACAACAAGAGGTGTCCACGCCTTGCCTTTCAGCGGAGACGACAGACATTATTGTGACATGTTGCGCGTTGGCAGACCATTTGAGCTCGACAGAATTTCTTCCACCGGCGGAAAAGAAGAACGCCTCTGAACGTGGCTCTACTTGCTGTTCGCGTTGAAAAGTCGCTTTCATCGGTGTTAAATATTTGCTCTGCGCTAGGTATGTCGTACTCCTGGTAAGCTTGTCTCAGTTTGGCGAAGTGTGAAGCTATATGTTCTGGTGGAATGGCCTGGGCTAGGCATTTTCCAAGTTGGTTTCACCTTTTAGGGCTATGTCACGGTTGCGTCGGATAAAATCCGGGATGATTGTTTTTGAACTGCATTTGTTTTTCTCTAGCAACGCGGAGGTGATCGACATAATGCTTCACAAAACCTTTTAAGCACTCCTGCGATATAAGGGTCCCTGATTTGAAAAGTGCATAGTGGCCTCCGCAATCAAATGTTCTTTTTCCTCCTTTAGAACAAATAAAAAATTCTCTTCGTCTGATATCTACGTCAATGGTAACCAATCGGACCGAATTCTCTGCCTTAATCGGTTCAGGACGACTTTGATGTCTCCGTAACTCCATCATCAGTACGAGACTGCACAAAACAAAGGCATTGGTGATATGCACTACGTCTGGGTTGTTCAAGTGCACCAGCATGCTGCAAAATCCTCTCGACTGAGCCTCTTGACCCAAACGTTCGGAAAGAAACAGCCGTACTGCTTTCAGCTCCCGTAGAGTAATGGACTGCGCTCTGTACTTCCAACTCTAGATCCCTCGCGCTCGCCAATGTCCGTCGGCGCCAACACAGAAGTCTTTGAAATGCAGCGTTCCCCCATACCTCACATCCGCCGCATCCGAATGTAGAGAGCTGTTCGGTGTTAAGAATACCATTAGGAGTCCTGCTAGTTCCTTCGCAGTGAAATCTCGCCACTTCCGCAAGTCGCGAATGCTTTGGTGGCTTACTCGCTTTCAGTTGTGGCTGTCTCTCTTGCTGCGACTCATATCTGAATAGACTGCGCGCGTATAGAATCGAGCCCAGGGCATCCCGATCCGCAACGAGAAGCAAACGCCACAAAAATGTTGTAGCGACTTCAGTCAGACATGGAGTCGGCCTCGACGAACTTCGTTCAGCATCTTAACGGCGGGAGCTTGCAATGTTTGTACTTTGTGGAGATTTACACAAAAGAGCTAGTCACCGTGTTCAAAACCACCCGAAGATGGTGTAGAGCAAAACGCCCTTTATGGGGATGCACCAAGGTGTTTTTCATAGTTTGTTGATCTGTTACCGTCTTCGACACCTCATGTTATGAGAGGCTACTGTAGTAGTGGCCCTATTTTGGGGTATGCCTAGGAAGGGTAGTGTTTCTGCACACGTGTGCTGAGTTGGCCCGATGCCGGGTGCGCCGTGGCAAGTCTGCTACGGTTTCACACGTGTAGGATGTTGGCCAGCAGCGCCGGATAGTTAGATATTTCTAGTTGATATTTTCAAGTGCCCTATATAGGTGGCGGCACTTGCCGCCACTGTACGGGAAGTAAACCTCAAGGAGGCTTCTGGATCTGAATTTCTTGACGCTTGTGAACGGTTTTCGTCCCTAATCGGGCAAACCGCCGCAATTCCGGGCTAGTCATCCGACCTCTACCACTGAGAAGTTCTAGACCGTCGTCACGGCATCTTTTCTGTTCTTTTATTGTTATTATTGCGTCTGTGTTTCCGGGATGCTAGTTTACAGTCCCAAACTCGCAGAAAAAAAATGCTAGTATTTCATATGTTAAATTGCGATTAGTGGAAGTTTGAAGTGGAAGAAAAACTAGAGTAAACTCCAGATTCTGCAGTATTGTTTGAATTGAATACTAGGCTTGACTTTCAAACTACGAGCTATTTCTAAGAAATATGAAAGTTGCTAGAATCTTAGAACTAACTTCCATTTCTGCTAGTTCACTAGTACTACCGGTCCATCGGTCCAAAAGAGCCATCGGTCCGAAAGCATGGTGGAAGTTCCATCCTAGCAGAAATGAATGTTATTGATGCAGTATTGCAGGTTCATGCAAGTTATAGCACCACATGAAAACAGGTCCAAACCGGTCATCGTACACATCTCCACCCTACTTCCCACCCCCGAAAATCCATTCTGACATCACCAAAGAAGCCCTGTATCATTTGGAAGACAATTACGCATGGAAATTCACCGAATAGATACCCTGAAAATGCTCTCGTTGCCCTCAATGTAGGCATCCCCTTGGTTAGTTTTCTGTTGCCTAGTCTCTTCGTCCATCCCAACATGGAAATAAACACACTTACCTAAACATTCTTCGCCATCTTCATCTCCCCAACTCCCTCGAAAACATCTCAACTGCACAATTTCCAGCACCGCCACTGATCCATTGCCATCCAACGCACCTGCACATGCACAAACACAAGCTAGTCAAATACTCCGTTAGATACTTTTCCATCTTCGAAACGTTCCCAAATGCACACTTATCTACTTACCATGTGTCCCTACCTCACCAATAGCCTCGAAAACACGAATCAAACTGTCCCGAAAATCCTGCACATACACATAAAACAGTAACCGGTTAGCATTCTTATCAGAACTCGAACAAAAAACATCTCGTACTTACCCCGACGCGTACCTTGCCATCCACACCGAACTCTGACGAACAAGAATTTGGAGTAATGGCAAAGACTGATTACCTGGAAGGCCTCCGTTGAGGTAATCATTCTTTCCATGACCCCAAACTCTTGTTCGTCAGACTTCAGGGTCATTAGCATGATTCCTCTAGAAGCCCAACCACCCAGCCACATCGTAACCATTCTCCCTTATCCACTTCACCTAAAAAACACGTTACACATAGGAAACGAAGTAAACCACGGCCTTCCGCCCCATCCCCATTCCACTTCCAATCCAAAGATCCCGCACGCTATAACTCCATGAACCTATCGCGCTCATTCTCGCAATCAGCCCCCGCCGCGCAGTCACATATCCCGTTAGCTAACTCTTCGCTCTTCGAAACATTCTCAAATGAACACTCATCTACTTACCATGTGTCCCCTACCTCACCTATACCCTCGACAACACGCATCAAACTGTCCCAAAAGCCCTACGCATACGCATACAACATTATCCAGTTAGCATTCACATCAAAAGTCGAACAAAAAGCTTCTCAAACTTACCCATAGGCCCCCGCCCAAGACATTCACGCTAAACTGCTTCCAAATCCTCTCCGTGCGTCTCGCAAAATCACGTAACGTTCCGCAGTTAGACTTCGCAAACACCATCAGCATCAAAAGGTCTCACTTACATTGAACCCATTCAGTACGCATCCCAAACATAAAAAACCAGAACTACTCCGGTTCCAATCCAAAGATTCCGCACGCTGCAGCTTCATGAACCTGTCGCGCTCATTCTCGCACACAGCCGCCGCCGCGCAAAAACACTGGTCAGAGTCGCGCATATTCGCCATATCAAACATTTACGCCTCGACTTACCTGTTTCGCACGTTTCACATCCCAGGACAGGACTCTGAGAGGCAACGCCACTGAAGCTCACAGAAGAAGAACTTCAATCGCAGCCACACTGTACGTCAATCATCGCCGGCCGCGTAATGCGCCGTCCGCGAAAATTTTTGAAAGTTGTGTTCAGAAAAGTTCGAAATCCTCCCCACACTGAAACATGCAGGAAAGGTACGTAAACGATCACGTGCACGATGGAGTTGGTGGCAAATAAACACACTTTATACTCTCCCCTGCAGGGTGCTCCAAGATCCTGCGCCGCACCATCACCACGGACCTCCCTCTGCAAGCAACTTCCCTCACTACTTTCATACCCTCTCACCCAGCCATGCACAACTGTTGTTTCCCCCGCTGCTCATTCCATACACAGTCCCTCGCCTCTCTCGCCCAGCATCAGAAGCGATGCAGACACAGGAATGACCCAAACCCGTTTCTCACCCCAACACCTCATCGAGGATCCCACTTCCCTCCCCGAACCAAGCGCCGCAGACTCAACAACACCGAACCCCCTTCCTTTCCCCCCTCTAACCGCCCGTCCGATAACGTAGCACTCGCAGACGACGACCCTTATCTCCAGGAACAGCTTGCGCTCTCCCTACGCTCATCCGACGCAGCACAGATACTCAGCCCGCATCACCAACTCGCCTCCCAGTCCCCTTCCACAGGCTCAGGTAACGCCTTCTCCCCCTCTCCACCCTCACAGAAAGACCACATCCATAACCTCGTCACCTACATATCCTCCATCGCCACAAAACTCGGAAAGCGTTCTGCTGACGAGCTCATCAACATTCTCAAGCAATCCACCTTTCCCTCTTCCCTCTTCCAGACCTCCATCACTTCCGCTGCCGAATGTCTGAAACTGCACTCCAAAATCTTCGAAGAAACAGTCAGCTCCATTGGGTTCACCTCAACCATCATCCATGACAAAAACCATAACTTCTCCGCCACCCTCTACCTCAGGGACCGCGTTCAGGTTCTCCTACAACAACTTTGTCTCGCATCCCACAGCAACTCCTTCTTTCATCCAGTCAAACAAGCTTCAAGAACAGGAACTACCGCAATCGCACACCCTATGGCTTCGGAACTCGGCCGCCATGTCGTCCCGACTATCAAGAGGCATATCATGCATTCTCCGGACCCCGACGTCATCTGGCACGATCCCAGTATCACCGGCACAGACTCGTTCGTCGGCCTCGTTCAACTATATTCAGACAAGTCTTCCACCTCTTTCAAAAGTTCTTCTGTTACGTCGTATCCTCTTCACATCACCCTCCTCAATTTCAATGACTCCTTCCGCAGAAAGTGCATCACGCAGAACTACACACTCGTCGGATACATACCCACATCCTTCACCTCCGACTCGTCCTCCACTGACACAGATTCCTTGGAAGTCGCTCCCTCAACCCCCAGCGTGACCCGCATTGTGCGCATGTAGCTCGTCCAGGAGTCCCTAGAAACCCTCAAACCTCTGTATCATATCGGTATAAAGGGTTTTCCCTTCCGCGACGCCAAAGGAGTCCTTCGTCAATGCCATCCAGTCATCTCCAACTACAGCGCTGACATCCCCGAAGCCAAGGACATTCTCGCAGTACTTCATGGCACAAAGCCAAGCAAACCCTGCCACCGGTGTCTCCTCCCTCGTTCAAAACTCAACCTCTACCAACCTATTCTCACAGAGCGAACCCTCTCACACACTTTGCAAACCAGAAAAAGACATGATGACCTACTTCTCGAGGCAGATTCTGCTCTCCTCTCCCATAGACCACGGGTTGCAAGGAACCTCAAAGAAGAAGCTGCAGAACTTCTCCACTCCACCTCTCTCTCTCCATACAAGTCCTTTCTGGAATCTTACCCTCTTCTCAACATCTCTTCACTGCTCACTCCTTATTCAATCTTCTCCTTCGAGCCCCTTCACAACTTTCACCTTGGCATCTCTAAACTCATCAAACTCGCCACAATCGAACACCTGAAGTCCGATTCTCTTCACACTTCCGTGGGCTTCAATGGATCCTCCAGGTCGTTTCGGTCCATCAGAACATCTATTCTTACTCACGCTAACTCCATCCTAGCTGACATCGAACGCTCGTTTCCGGCTCCAGGGCTTCATATTGATTTCTCGACATCTGAAAAGGGTAAGTCTCTCAACGGCTTCTTCACCACTGACGGAATCAGAGGCATGCTAGAAGCAAAGGACTATCGCGCCCTCGACATGGTCTTCCCCTTCATCGGTGCATTCTTCGACCGTTGCTGCGGTGAAGTATCTCCCGCCCCAATAACCACCATTTTCACCTCTTACGTCGATCTCGTCAATAACGTTCTTCACTACCACACTGCCCCAGAATGGACTGATGATCGCTTACGCTCTTTGGAGACTCTCATCAAGAACTTCAAGACTCAAACTGTCTCAGTTTTGGGTCCATACCAGGCCTCCAACTTTCGTACTCTCAAATTCCATCTCCTGGATCACATCATTCCAGACATCCGTCGATACGGAGGCCTCCATTTCGGTGATGCAGGTGTGTACGAGCACGCGCATCTCCTCTTCAAGAACCACTACCGCCGTACCTCTCGCAGAAGATCAACTGCGCATAAGGAAACAGTGGACTCAATCCAAGAGTCGCAGGATTTCTTACACTCCATCTCGGTAAGGAAACACTTCTCCATGTCTACCAACTCGGCCAGTCGTTTGTCGCAGCGGTGTCCCTCCATGGTTCGTGATGGTAGTTCATTCTCCCTCTTCGACATCATCACGGCCGACAAGTATCTACGGTCCCATCCAAACGTCCCGTCATCTGCTCTCACAGATTTGTTCTCCAAAACTACATTGCAGTTCATCAACCAAATCTTTCGCGACGCCCTCTCTTCCTTCCGTACCCTAAGCTTAGAAACTCTTCAACCGTTGGACAACCCCTATGACATCAAAATCACCGTCGTTAACTCCGCTTACATTGTTTCTGGGTACTGCCCCTCGCTGGATGACTACGATCGTCACTTTCAATGCATTAGACTGCGAGAGCCGGAGGTCTCTTTGTGTGAACGTATTTTTGCAACCACTTCTTTCGGCCCTTCCAAGTCCCCAAAATTCTCTACCGTCCTGGTTAATGGAACTCCTCCTCCCGGTTGTGACTTCCCGACCGCATGGGTATGCAAAGTCTTTGCCCTGGTTCGCTTTAGCAGATGTAACCAAAGCAATTCCGATTCTGAATTTGCCTTTGTTCGCTTCTTCGAGGTAACGGAGCCGTTGGATAACATTGACGAATCCTTGAACTGCATTTCCGTCCGCTGGGCCACGGATGACGAGGAAGATCACACATTGCAAACCTCCAATTCTCTAAAACGGTCAACAACTGCATCTGTACCCCCATGGTTCGGTCTCGTCCCATTCTCTTCGATCAAAGGCTCGGTACACATCCTCCGACGAAACTATCCCGCACGATCCTTTTTCCCTCCATTGCACTGGAAGTTCCACCGATTCTACATTAACAGATTCTATCGCAATCCCCGAGCTCGTTTACACTACCATCCAATCACCAAACTTTCGTAACGTAAACCATAATGCATTAGTGACGTTCTATCCAATTCTCCTCATGTAATCCTTCTTGCACAGACCTTTCCCTCACATTCCTCTCTGCAGTTATGTCGTAGAACATACGGTCTCCCCGACTGCAGCATCCAACATAGCAATCCAGTACAGCTCCGAGCTTCTCAGAGATCTCTCCCATAAACACATCTTCTCGGACAGCAAGGTACAGTTTCCTTTTCGACGGAATCCAGTAAACCACAGTGCCCACCCGGTCATCATTTCCATGCCGCGCATCTTCAGCATTCGATGGGCCATTTCTGAACTCTGTTGGATAACTCTGCTGCATGCGGACCCTCACGGTCTTCAGTATACTCTCAAGTACCAGTGGTAGATATTTCCCGAACAAGTTGGAGAACAACACTTGTCTCTTACCACCTCTCCCTCGTTCAGACTCTGTCGCGCGAACAACGGACGCTATCCAGGCATCAAGACGTGCCAGATGCATAATTGTTCCATCCACTGGATCCCTCTCTTCGGTATTCCTCGAACTTGTTTGTAAAACGTCGTAGCCCATGAACTCACGCAGCACCTCCAAGCTCAGGCTGTTCCGAAAAAGCAAGTCACATGGTTCATCTTCGGTTGCATGATATGGGTTACAGCCCGAGAAACATATATCTTCTACCTTCTGAGTTCTCCACGACGACAGAATCTCACATCCATTTGCATCTTTGGGTAGGAGTTTTTCAAGTACCTCTCTGGTTTGTATTCCATACTTGTTCTGCTCCCTTTCATCATTTTTTATCGGGGTCCTTACAAGCATGTCGTAACCTAGTCCCATCAATAACTTCTCCTTCGCATGGCGTTTTCGAGCACCTATTGCATCACTTAAAGCCTGTTTCAACCTTCTGCGCAAACAAATGTCGTGCGTTAACTGTTTCACACAGTCATTTTCCATTTTCATTCCTCGGATAGATTCCGAACGTGGCTTCATTACCTCCGTCTCCACAATTTGCATCAACAAATGGTCGCCTCCACCACGTACGGATGGCGTGTACGCCCTCATCTCCATGGAAAGATCCATTGGGCACCGTGGCACTATCTCCTTCCCATCAACAACCAGCACACTGTCGTCTTTCTCAGGTCCAACTGTCTCACTTCGGTTGCTCCAGTTCCTTGCGGGTATACACGTCTCGAAGCATAGCTCTCTTGTCTCGTCTTTGGCGTATTGAAGTATGGAGTCATAGACGGTCTTCGCAACACCAACAAACTCGTCGTTCACGTCAATGTTGTACCGCTTCCTGCTCTTGTTACTGTCAAGTTCGTTCCTTTTCCCTCCAC
The DNA here is from genome assembly GCA_022539475.1 of Gracilaria domingensis. NCBI lineage: Eukaryota > Rhodophyta > Florideophyceae > Gracilariales > Gracilariaceae > Gracilaria > Gracilaria domingensis. The sequence goes on along the minus strand of VCMS01000120.1, from coordinate 81,894 downwards.
GTCTGAGAGCCTCTCCCAAAGAGTGTATGAGAACCTCTTGTTCTCTGACCTTAACCTCCAGTTGCTCTATGTTCTTCTGAGCAAGTCATACGCTCATTTTCAGACTTTGCTTGTCCTCTATTGTACGATACAGATCTCCCTTCAGTTTCCCGATCTTTTCCAAAAGCTCGTATCGCGGAGTAAGGGATTCATCTTCATCTTCTTCCATTGCACCATGCAGGGAAAAGCTCCGGGACAAAGCACCACGATCAACATCTTTATCGTTCCATACTTCTCTACGGGGGTTTGCTATGACAGGTTGCCGATCGTTCCCCACCCGTCTATTCTCATTTCCATGGTTCGTCCTTCTTCTGACCTGATTGAACCTGTTTCTCTGTGACTCACGTGTGACTGGTGTCGGTTGTATCTCGTCTTCGTCTTCGTCTTCCTTGTGTCTGGACTCAATATGAGGGACGGAATCATGCCTGCCTTCGATGGGAGCCATATGCGTTGCATTTCCGGCGTCCACGTTATCGTTCGCCTCCACGTTATCCTTGTCGTCGACGTCACTTGGGATATCTACTGCGTCCGTGGACTCCCGCTCCTTTCTCCCACTGCCTTTCTTGGCACGAGAGACACCCTCATTCATTTTCTCGTTCCTCTTCACTTTTCTCGAATCATAACTGTTACGTTCTGTTCCGGCAGCGCTTCTGGGTATCTCCCTATCCCCAGGTTCGGCTCTAGGTTCGGCTCTCACGATGGAGCAATCCACGGTTTCCATCTCCGCATTGTCATCCGCAGTTCTCACCTTGTCGAAACAATCATCGATACGAGGACCTTCTGTTCCTCCACTGCCTCTTGTCCTCCTTACATTCTGACGTACAGCCGTTCTTCTCTGATTTCCTTTCATCGCTATGACATCTACATTTCCATCATCACTGACCCTTGCCTCTTCCATTGCAGCCATGTGACGTGTAACAGGCCCACGCATTGCACTATCCTTGGCTTGGACGGTTTCACTTACTGTGCGTTCCGTAGTGCATGTGGAAGCTCCTGACCTCCTTCTCGGTTTTACTTCCGATACTGTAGATGAAGATTTTGGTTTGCGAAGTCCAGCACGAGGTGCTCGGCCTCGGCTGCCTCTCCAATTAGTAGCACTACTTCGTGAGACGACCGCGCTCCTACGTTTGGCCACCCCAGTATCCCAGCGCTCCGGCGGTACCGATGCCTTTCGCGGTTTACCACCTGCATGCTCCGCACGTTGAGGAGCCATCCGAGATCCTTCGGCCTTCGTGCGCGGTAGTATTACGGAACAGATATAGAAACGTGAACGATACTGAAGGTATATGATTGAGAGTGATATGTGAGGGTCACGTACTCGGTGTGCAGGACTGATATGTGAAGGGGAGGGGAATTTAACCTCGTACTGCATATATGGAGAAACGCATTCTGCAGCATTTGTGGCGGATCGGCATTCAATTTTTGGACCTTTCCCGGGTCCATATTCCGGACTTGGTCCGATTTTCCCGGATGTTGCGCCCTGCATATACAAGTACGGCACTTTCAACGATCTTTCATACCACTATATGCATCAGTATGTTACACAGTACATCTTGAGTGTACATATGAGTAGTATTTCTGCAATCATAACAGAAGTGTTCAATACAATTTGCTTCAACAAAAAGCTTTTCTCACTACATTGAGCCCATACAAAGTCCAAGGACATTGTCTGAGAACCTAGGTTAACCTTTCCCAAGGATATGTGGGTCCATAGTCAACGTAAATTTCGTCGTGCTCCTTAATGTCCCTTGAGGCCGTGACTACGAGGAGTCTGTAGTTCTCCAAAAGCCCCAAAGTTGTAGCCTGATACTCTGTGGGCTGGCGAATGAATACATTTGGTTTGCGTGCCATGTTAGAATCCATTTTTTCCAATTCCTTGTCCTCATCACCTTCACGATATGACGCGTCATTGATATAGCCCGCTACACAGAAAGGAGCAGGAACTATCCAGGCATGACCAGCGTTGACTTCAGTATCATAATGCGGGAGAGTGTTGTACATTTGCCCCTTCACCCTCACTTGCATGCAATACTTCCTGAACCGAGATGCAGTGGCCCCCAGCATCGTCTGTCTCTTGCAGATGCTAGTTTTTGGCGAGGGTCGTCCAGAAATTGGCAAGGGTCGTCCAGTAAATTTTTTGAAAAAATATCGAGATCAATTATTTCAAAATTTGCAGATAATTGCTTGGGTCGTCCAGAATCTCTGTGCAGTAAATACTGGGGGGTTTTCCACTCGTGCTAGTTATTTAGTCGAGGGCTACCTGAACCGTATTTCGCGAAGTCTAGGTTCAGTTTCCATTAAGGTGCACATTACACGATACCTTCTGCGGAATGATACCCTGCAACGCATGGAATACTAGTGCTAGTACAGATGATGCCCATTATGAAATCATACCGTTTTATTCGTATCTATTCTTCTATCGACCGCTTTTGCTAACCACTACTTCGCTATATTACATGTACCATTTCCCCATGATGGAGCGGGTGTAGGCGCAATCTGCGGCAGATGCCGCAGACTGCACCTCCACCATAGTGCTGTATCGGTAGAACAAATACGCACTCCGAGAGGATGAGACGCGAAGCGCCTCATCCTCTCCGTTCCTCATGTAGGGAACCATGCCCAGATGCATGGTTCCCTACTTGAGGAACCTGCACCTGCAATTCGTGAGCTACGTACGCATCAAAAGTCATTTACCTGTATACGCAAGCGGAAAGTATCCATAAGTTAGTCAATGATCCGGTGGATACATTTGAAATGCGATGGAACGTACCATTGATAAAACGAAACAGAAACGTTGCGCTAGAAAAGTCGAGGGACCTGGTAACTCGCAAACGGAAGAAGAAGCAGGAAAGGGATCGGTTAGATTACCAGCCGACCATATCATCGTAAACCGCGAAAGGTGTCGAAGCGAGAACTCACAAGCAAGGACACCAAGAATGCCCATGCAGCAAACATACCGCAAGACGCGATAAACGAGAATCTAGCCTATATCCCAAACAAGTACCAGAATCGCCTATCCCGAACAGTCAGGCAGTAAAACGACCAATTTCATTTTGTCTCTCAAGATCGATGATGGATCTGGAGAGATGAAATAAAATTGGTCGTTTACCTGTATACGCAAGCAGAAAGTATCCATAAGTTAGTCAATGCTCCGTTGGAAACATTTGAATTGCGATGGAACGTACCATTGATAAAGCAAAACAGAAACGTTGCGCTAGAAAAGTCGAGGGACCTGGTAACTCGCAAACGGAAGAAGAAGCAGGAAAGGGATCGGTTAGATTACCAGCCGACCATATCATCGTAAACCGCGAAAGGTCTCGAAGCAAAAACTCACAAGCAACGACACCGAGAATGCCCATGCAGCAAACATACCGCAAGATGCGATAAACGAGACAGAAACCTATGTCTCAACCAAGTACCAGAATCGCCTATCGCGAACAGGCAGAGCTAGAGCCTATGGCGCAACGAAATGAACTATTGGTCGCGTACTTACAGTCGTCGGTTTGGGTTACCGGGTTCCCGTTTTCACCCTTCAACTCGTTCTATATCTTGAACAAATAGAAGAAGTTGAGGGTGATTAGCTTATTTCCTGCCGTTTCCATGTCGCAGAGCGCGAAGAAACGCGGTGAGGATTGGTTAGTTTAGAGCAAAGATACGTGGAAGGATATGGGAGAACGTACGAAAAGACTGCACGGAATACATCCCTGAGATACGGATGACTCCGTCCTACTTTCTTCCGCCCTCTACTTTATGGAGCCTCCATAAAGTGGAGGGCGGGAAAACGTACGACGGAGCGGAGTATAACGCGATGATATCAATGGCATGGCTCACGACGGTAACGGAAGTTCGGACGTCGGAGGCGCGGCGGCGGCGGCGAAGGGATTAGATTTATTTTTCTGTGCGAGATTGGACAAGTGTACAGCGTACAACGTTGGGAAACCACAGGTTTATAACCAGTGGTAGATAATACGAGAAGTACACCCTTGTGTTGAGGTCGAGGTGTACCTACGTTCCTTTTTGAACGAAAGCACGTGATTTAAACTCAAAATATATTCTCCGTTCTGAGCAACACGTCGATATTGACTGTCGCTCGACCTCCTTCTCCCTTCGGACTCCCTTCCCTTGCAGTCTTTGTCGTCGTTTCTCGTTCATTTCTTCTTCCCATGGTCTACTACTGTACACATAAGAAGCGTGGGTGCCCCTTCGTTACTCGCCGAGGAGTCTTATCTCTTCAACAGCATGTCAACCATTGCCCGTTTCGTCTGAAAGCAGCGCTGGAAGACGACAATAGCCGGCCCATTCGGAGAAGCAAGCGTCTCAAGCTTTCCGCGCCCGCGCCCGCATCTTCCGAAACGGTCACTGCCCCTTGTCGCCTTCCCGAGCCTCCAGTGTCCGAGGACATCGTCGACCCCACTCCGTGCGCCCCTCCCATTCCGGACACTTCGCATTGTGTTTCTCCTTCCCCGGGTCCCGTGGCATTAGAGCGAGAACACGGAAGCAGTTCCCGCCCAGTGCCTTCTGAGGAGGCCCTTGGTGATTTGCATATGGATTATCTCACGGTTTGTCTGGCTTCAGTAGCTTCCAACCTTGGTCATCGTGAGGCGGACGAGCTAATTGGGCTACTTCGGGACCCGCGATTCTCGCAAAAGCGATTCAACGAGACCGTAACAAGTTCCAAGCGCTGTACAGAACTGAAGAACGCCATTTTCGAACGATACGCCTCAAAGGACGGTTTCAATCGCAGAACTGTCTCGCCAGAAGGATGTAAGTTCAGCGCCACCCTCTACACGAGAGACCCCGTTCAGACACTTGTGAAACAGCTCCAGTTGGCTAACAACGAAAACAATTCTTCCACCCTATACCTCAGACCCACTCCACGAAAATATCTCACCCCATGTCCGGCTCTCTCGCAAGAGACGCCACCTCAAAACTTAAGGAAATGGTCATGGGCTCTTTGGATAGTAGAATAGTGTGGTACTCCCAAGAAATAAGTTACAGTGAATCTTTCGTAGGTCTTCTGCAGGTATACACCGATAAGTCTTCAACAACTCTAAAGCAAACATCGGTTACCGCCTATCCTCTTCACCTCATATTTCCCAACTTCTCCGACGAGCTTCGCCGTAAGTGTATCCGTGATGACCTCACAGTAGTGGCATACTTCCCTACCACACTGATCGAGGTTTCCGCATCTGAAGCAGGCGCAATGCCATTTGTTTCTAGCAAGTCTCTAGGCGAGTCCAGGATGCAAATCCTTCAAGAATCTCTTCGTCAAGTCCTGGAGCCCATTCTAAATCTCACGCAGAAAGGTTTTCAGTTCATCGGGGAAGACAAACTAAGTCGAGTGTGCCATCCTCTGCTTGCAAGTTATTGTGCGGACATTCCTGAGGCTAAGGACATTCTGTCCATTCTTCATGGGACCAAAACGGAAAGCCCGTGTCATAGATGCAAAGCCCCTCGCTCATCTTTATGCAGTCCTATTCCCACCTCATTCAACGGACGTTCTCAAAAGCAAACGAAAAGTATCCGAAAGGCACACACAGCTATCCTACAACATGCACAAAAAGACGAGGCGGAAAGACGCCCCGTCGTGCGAAAGGATATCTCAGGCGGATACTCTCAAGCGTTCTGATTACATATCTCATATTCTGTCGTTCATCGAAACCCTCTCTCGAAACCCTCTTGACCGTAGGATTGATCCAGAGGTTGTTTTTATGCAGTCTGTTGGAAACAATGAGACCTCTATTCGAAAAGTTACGCAACTTGCATCTCGGCATATTGAAGCTGATTAATACTCCAGTAATCGAGAACCTGTAGTCAGAGCCTCTAATCCCTGCAATAGAATCATCCGCGTCACGTTCATCTCAAACGATACGTACTCAAATCCGCAACTTTACAAACGCTAATCTGTCCCCCATGCATTGCAACTTTTCTCCCAGAGGTTTACATATAGAATTTTCCACGCCGAAGAAAGGCAGGTCACTGAATGAAACCATCACCGAGGCAGATCGCCTTTGAATGATGGAGGCCAAAGCATACAAAGACCTTGACATGGTTTTCCTTTCATGAAGGAATTCTTTGAAATCTGACGGGAGCGCACGACAGGGCCCCAATCAGAACAATTTCTCTCAGTACTCGGACGTCGCTTTGACTAATTATAGGTGCAATCGTGGCGCATGATGTATAAAAGTTCTATTTCGTCTCTTCGGTGGCAGATTGGAGCCTTTAAACGCTCCTCGACAAAGTCGTGGGCAGCAATTCATAGCTCTGGAAGTGGGACTCTGAAGTTTTATCACGGCTCTTAACGGAAGAAAACGAACACCATTGGCAGCATTTACGGTATCTCCACAACACGTCGATTAATATCTTCTTGTGTATTGTTGGTGACAGGCCTTGTTAACGGGAGGTAGAGCGATACGATTTCAACATTGGAACTATTGTCATGTGGTACCAGCTCAAGCACGCCGGGCTGAAGGATTTTCATGCCTACCATCTGTTTTGCTTTCCGCTACGACTCTGTCGCCCCTTGTTTCATACACTTTTGTAATGAATGAATGTAGCACATACGAGCTGCTACAGCCCCGTTCTCTAATCCTGTGAGACTCATGTAGTAGTTGCTATCAGAACTCCATATAGTTATTTATAGTATTCCGTAGAGAGCTCTCTTACCCTATAATACGGTATTCTATGGTCGTTGCCGGCCTCCATCGTTGTTTGCCAGACCGTCACAACGAACGAATTAAATTCAGATATATACATTGAACCCAGAGCGAGAGCGCTCATGCTATTAGGTAATACCTTACCTTCATCATCAAAACCGATGATCGATAGAATTTGTATCTTCACCGGAAAAAATGGTGGCCAGTATTTACGTAGCTACATACTGCCGTCACTCTGTGTCTCTGTATTTCAACCCGGCGCATTACCGCTTTCGTGCGTGCGGGTGTTGACGGGCTTCCATGGTACGTCTCTTCGCCGCTTTCAGCAGTTTAAACAGTGTAGTCTGTCAATAACTACACAAATTGTACCAAGGTGCGTATTGTGTTAATAGTTGAGGATCAATTGGATGCAAAAATTAGTTGATTCTTCTCTGATAGATTTATACTGAGCTCGCAACAAATTATTTGCGAGAAATGCAGCCGATTGTGTTTCGGGAGGTGTGGGAACGCTACAACATGCCTGAAATGTTTCTGTTGCAGCGGGTTTTAGTGGACGTAGACATTATGCGAGCATCGTAGCGCTCTCCAAGTCGTGCGTTTGAAGCGCTCTAATACTCAAGATACACCCTGCTGAACGTAACAGGCTTTCTGCCCTCCGAATCCCCGTGGACAGCGGTTGGGCAACGTGTTGGCGGGCGGGGGCATCGTACTGAGTGGAGGGAAGTGTCGAAGAAGGTGTTCTGGAGGTTTCTCGGCATGTGTCCAAAATGTGGACACAAACGTGCCACAGGGCGCGGGGGGGGGGGTCGGTTGTGTTAGGGTTGGCTACCCTAAACCAACCGGACCCCTGTCCCGCGGCCACGTTTGGCGGTTTTTTAAAAAAATGTGCTTTTTATGCCCCCGGAACGGGGGGGTCAGGTTGTGTTAGGGTAGCTACCCTAACCGACCGGACCCCCCA
>VCMS01000120.1:0-73729 GCA_022539475.1 Gracilaria domingensis | reverse complement strand
TACATGGAAGTGAAATGAGTGTACTCACTTCGCCCTATCATGCAAAGCATTTTGAAGAGCATGATTAGAGAACGCGACATTGCTCGTCGTGAGTCATATTGCGCGAAAATCCACGACTCTAAAGCGTACAATCAGCTGTGGAGCGGCCACGGACCAGGACAGGACGAGCTGGCGTGCGCTGGAGGAGCTGCCGAAAGCGGGGCTTGCCAGCGTAAGTCGCCATTTTTAAAGCTGCCTCCGTTGTTGTTGTTCCAGAGCGAGCGGTATTTGTTGATATACACTTTCACTGCAATAGTGTTCAACATGAAGCCAACTCGTGTTCGAAATGCGTACGCAAAGCGTGACTCCTCGCACTCGGGCGGAGGAACTCGATTATTGGCAAGGCTGGAAGGCGGGTTTCTCTACCGATGGATTATTGAGGAATGAAGGAAGGTGATAGTCGGCGGAAGCGTTGTTTGCATGGGAATTGGAAAGTGTTCTACGCCGCGAGTTGCAGGGGAAGCATTTGGACCCAGGTCTTCGTGGGTCTCGAGTCTTACTAATAATTCTCATCAGCTCGCCACAGCGGTCAGCCGTTCGACCGCTTACGGGCGGAGGGCCTGATCTTCCACAATATATCCAGGATCTCGGACGGCCGCTCCTTGGGATAAGAAAATGATGGAACCGGTGGCAGCCAGCATTCCGGCGTCGAAGCGGAGGAACGGTGAGCGCTATGAGTGAGGTGATGACGCCCGACAAGCCGCACGGAGCCAATTCGAAGTTCATCAACACCGAGAGGTAGCGCATCAGTACCACCTCCGCGGGCAGGTCCGTCGTCTGTTACGAAGCGTCTATGGAGACGAGAGTATCCCCAGCTACGAAGCGGACAGGTCAAACAAAGTCTACCTCCGCTACGAAGCCCACTGCGTCGAAAAGGGCTTCTCTGCGGATGAATCAGACCGTCGACACAAGGGGATCTTCTGCGTCGAAACAGACGGTTCAGCAGGGACGGCTGTGCAAGAAGGAGGAAGATGAGATCATGAAAGGTCCCCTTCCAGACGCGGGATGCGCAATCCGCGCAAGGAGCTGGTCCATCTGTACCCCAAACTGCACCAGAAACTGCGGAGCAGCAGGACGATGACGTTGTGTTCTGTCCGCAAGAATGGCACGTTCAAGTGTTTCTGGCGAGCGGTCTGGAACACAAGGGACACCTACTCGGAGCAAGACGTACAGACGAATTCGTCAGAAGTACCAAAGGTGAACCTCAATTACTACCGGATGGTTGTTGTTACCGTTGACATCACTCTAGTGGACACTCCGCCCAATTTAATCCGTGGAGTAAGTAGACGCCACGTTGAAGCCCTTGTGAAGAGTATGGAGGAGCGGGGGATATTGCAGTCGATGGGTTCTCCAGTGGTGGCCTTACAAGATGCTACTACGGGAGAGAGGGATACTGACAAGGGACGCCTAACGAAGAAGTGCTTCATTGTAGATGGTTTGCATCGTCTGAAAGCTATACAATATTTGGCAGCGACTGGTGCACCGAAGTGGAAGCGATTAGCCAAGTTTTGGCGTTGCAATCTGCTGATACGAAGAGATGGGAGACCCATTGGGATGAAGGAATTGTTATGTGTTGCTTCGTACCTCAATGAGTCGACGAGTACCATGCGAAGAATGATGTTTGCAGACAAGATACACTCTATAGTTAGTGTGGTCGCCATTCTAATTGAAGATGTTGAGGGGGTGACGCCGGCAGACGTGGATCCTGCAGAAGTGACAGAAGTGTTGAAGGAGAGCCAACTGATGGGACTGTGCAAGAGCGTCAGTACCTGAGATATGCCAATGTCGCCCTGCAACTCATGTCCGTGAGGGAATGCTGGCCATTTCGAGGATATATGTCAGACTGTGAGTGACATAGGTCTCACACATCTGTCCATACTCCGCTATATGTTTTGGATGCCGAGGAGTTTTCCTTCATTCTTGATTGTCTTCAGATGTTTCTATTGAAGGGCAAGTCGACGAAGACAAAGCAATGGAAAAGCTTTGAGGAGGTTCGAGGTTTCTTTTATGATAGAGCAGTCTCTGTTCCGCGCGGCTAGAGCAGTGAGGAATGAACTGAACGAGGAAGAGTCCATGGAAGTGTTCCTGAAACGCGAAGTCAGTCTTTCTGCCCCATCGAATGAAGATGACGTTGAAGACCCAGACAACAACGCAGCTGTGTATCAGTTCCTTTTGGGACAAGTTGTGAACTTCAACACATTGCCGCGTGTTCGGAGCAGGACGAGCTCAATTAGAACTGCCACGACTTCCGTTCAGAATCGATTGCGGACGATGCTCAAGGTAATTCCGCCCCCCGCACCAGTGAAGCAGTCCGTGACGGAGAGGAGGACTCCCGCTGCTGCTGCTGCAACATCTGCCAGTGAAGAAGGGGAGCCGCGAAGAAGTGCACGAGAACGGGCGCAGGTGAGTCATAGGGAATTGAGCACGGCCGAAATCGAGGTGCCATAGAAGTTCTGGATAGCTCTGAATAAGAACAGCGGGCTCCGCCGAGGAAGAAACGGAGAAAGACTTTCACACAACAGATGAGATCTACTCTGAACAGCATGACACCGGATGACCTGATGTCTCAACTAAATGAACATATGCTGAGAGGAAGGTCGATGAAGGTTCAGTTCGTGGCATTGGGAGAGGGAGCGAATGCAGAGAACGCAGGCAGTTCTGCATTTGTGGATGACGATGAGCTTCTTTCTGTGACAGTTCCACAGATTGTCACCGTCGAGAAAGATGCCGCGCCAGACGATCAGCAAGAGACAGGTGGGGGGTCATTTGATGACGAGTTACCTACAGCTCTTCCGGAATATGAGGAGCACGGACCTGTTCGAGGTGACCCATATGATGGCCACCGAACCCATCATGGTGCGGGTATGCCAGGCTGAGACCGCAGGAATGGCAAGGGAAGAACGTAATTGAGCACAAGGACCCTGGCTCAGAGTCATTCACTTGCCGAAGGGACATAGGTCGGAGCTGCTAAGTGTCTCGAATCTCAGAGATGTACACCATCTTGTCTTTTGGCACGCTGCAAGGGCTGAACATCGCCTACGGGCGGAGACATTTGGTATGCAGTATCCCGTACTCGACCGACAGGTATGGATGATGAAGAGGTGCTGTGGGTTGCTGCGAAGGAGCATGACGAATTTGGGCAAATGTTCTTCGCCCGAATGCAAGCTGAGCTAAGGCAGAATGGATATTGCGTGCTTGATGGTTTTGCGGCGGATAATGGTGTCCCTAAATGGGAGGAGTTGGAAGAAGTTCGGGAGTTCGGAGATGTGTCGGGGAAGTTGGTGGACTTCTTCGAGAATGAGTATGGAGCGATGCCGGATATACGGAAAGGGAGGAACAGAAGTCGTTTGTTCAAATAATTAACGATGATGAAGGATGGAAGGACGGTAGCGATGGACCATTTGAGGGGAGAGTGATGTCGACACGTTGGGGTACGGTGGAGAAGCCGGAGGATAATGAGGAGCTCAGGTGGGTTGTAAGGTCGCGTGCTTTACTTGATGTTCGAATGGGTACAATTGCTGCGGCTTTGGGACTATGGGACAATGAAAGGGAAGCTGTGAAGATGTACACTCCGAAAACTGGTGGTCGATTTCTGGGGACGACGAGAAGTGCAAGCGCCAGACGCTGCACACCGACTTCAGTGGTCTGGTTACGAAGGAAACAATGAATACTGGCAACCCCGGATACTTTGTAATGGCCTCTGGGAAAGAGGGCTTTCCTCTCTGGGTGAGCGCTGGAAGCCATCAACTGGTGGGATGAACAACCAACAGTTGCGAGTGATGTCGGAGGTGTATCCAGCGAAGAAGATAATCATCCCACCGTACTCTGTATTCGTGGGCCGTGGTGATGTGACACATGCTGGAGCAAGTGGGAAGGACAAGGTGGATAGGCCCGAGTCTATGGATTTGCTGGTTAGATACAATGTACATGGTACCAGAGGGCTACGCACTACCTGATGCTGTTCATCGGGTCGGGATTTCCGACCACGTTTGTCAATGGTGACGAGGAGGAGGAGGCGGAGGATGAACTGTTGTCCGATAAGGAGGGTGGGGCGGTTGACATGGACGAAGACCAAGTGGTCGTGGAGATTGGTGTGGAAGCGGACGCCGGTAGAACGAAGTGCTCGAGAGTAGTAGTGATGACGATTTGCCAATAATGAGGCTGCGAGCGCCTCGAAGTGGATGAGAATGAGATGATTAGTAAATATGTGTGTCTTGCGAGTATTAAGAGTAGTATACTATTACAAGGCTATACATATGAACATAGAAAAGGTGCGGCAGGCTGGTAATTGAACAAATGTCAAACGTCTTTGGTCCAGTTGCTTCTAATTGCAACATGCCAAATGCTCGGTATCGTTAACATCATTGGTGGCACCAGTCAATTCGCAATTGAACATGTAGCGTCCAAACATTTCTGAAACTGCACTTAAGGTTGCTTTTAAGAAAGTATGAAACTGAGAAGTCTATACAGTTCCTGTCTATGCGGTACTTGTGGCAGTATGGTGACTGTATCAGGAAAAATGGCAGAGGAACAGAGAGACTTGGCGGAAATTTCACCAAATACCTTGTCTAAGTTCATATATGCCAATGGTTACGGTATATTAAGTTCCGTTGATGGAACGTTGAGAAGAGAAGGAGAGTCAATTCCAGAAGAAGTTGTGAAGTGTATGAAGTTCATTGACGAACGTGTTGGTTTCGGACTTGTCACAGGGGGTGATGTGGGCGACGTGGAGGGGAAAATGGAAGGACTCGGAGACTATAAGTTTGGTGTCTCGGCGAATCATGGAGCTTTCCTGCGTTTCTCTGACGAGAGAGAAATTAAGGGTGCATTCAATGATCACACCCTTGACCACACTGTTGACGGACTACTGTTCCTGGCAAGGGATTTGAATAGGAGGCATGGTATTGTGAATGATGATGACAAGGGGTTCGTGGAGACCAAAAGTGATAGTGGCCTTCCCAATTTCGTGTACAACAAACTGTGGCAGTGGAAGGAAGAAGTGGATTCTGCTATTGGGGACCTGTTGCAGAAGATGGATGCGTTTGTTATCTATCCCGGCGATAAAAGTTGCGAAATTGTGGACAAGCGATACACAAAAGGAAGCGGAGGAGAAAATCTTGTGGATAATGAACCGAGATTTATTGATACGGATGACGTCGTGACGTTCGGAAGTGCTTTCAGCGACGGGCCTTTGCATGAGGTAGGCGTGTACGGCGTTCACGTCAAAGAAGATTGTATCCCGGGTGGAGTACACAACCTGTTCGAAAGCGTGGAGGATGTACATTCGACAATTATGTTGGTGGCTCTGTTGTACGGCTACGAGGAAAAGCAGCACGATAAAAACCACCATGATTCATAAAAGGGTATTGAGATATATACGACACTTTTATTACTGAGATCTCATATCATAGCTAAGTATTAAAGGCATCGTAGCACTTGAAACAAATTCCAAGAGCATTTCTAAACCATTGACACTTGCATTTTCTGTACCCGTACAGTTCTGCCACCCTTCTGATGGTCTCATGCATGTCCTCCACCCCATCAACAAGATATGTTACCGCTGGTGGAGGGTCGTCTCCCTTCACATGAACTGCGAGGGTTGCCATTTCATATAGAGGACCATCATTGGAAGCATTCCCGAAAGCAACGATTAAATGTGTGTCGAACTGGGGGTCGTTTTCAACCAAGGCTAGCGCCCCACTATTTTTCGTGAAACGAATGTCCCCTATGTCACAGTTTTCATCTTGAGGGTACGCAACCAGGTTCGGAAAGGATTTCAACACTTTTGAAATACCGGAGTTAGCTTCTGTTTTCCACTTCGACAGTCCATTGTACGTGAAGTTAGGGAGTCCACTGTCTTTTCTAGTGCTCACCACTGCTTTTGACGCTCTTCGTGAAGTCCGTGCGATTCATTTAAGGAGAGTGCAAGTCTCTCAAGTTCGGCTGCACATCTTTCGTAGCCTTCCCTGTCAAGGTCCTGATCAATTTCGGTACCATTAGATAATCTCACCCGTGCGCCTTGGTTTCCAGAGATGCCAAAAGTGTAGCCACCCAGGTGCTCCATGAAACTCTCGGCATCCTCTATATCTCGCCCAGTAGCAATTCCGAAACCAACGCGTGTATTGATGTACTTCATGCATTTGACTGTTTCGGCAGGAATGTTCTCCCCAGCTCTTTTCAGAGTACCGTCAACATCACTAATCACGGCGTAGCCATTTTCGAATATTTCGTTAGCCAGCTGGTGAGGAGTTACTTCTTGAGCTCTAACTTCTGAGTTATACATGTTTTGAAAGCTTTCGAAAGGGTTCGTTTTGCAAATGGGTGTGGGTATACAAATGAGAAGGATGTGATTGATGGTCACAAGGTGTTTCGTAGTATAAAAAGAGTCTAAGAACGACCATATACGGGTATTGTACTACTGTTTTAAAACGTTACTACGACGAGAAGTTTTTGCATCGATTTGAAGTAAAGAAAGGATGATTTAGTCATAAATTATATGTACGGGTTCAAGTGGGTAAAGAAAACTGTAAATATCTTTAACATGAGCCTAGAAATCAAGAAGAGTAAAACAACCTCCATTACGGGTTGAAACCCATAAAAGGTTTACCTTACTTTATACGGGTGCCCCAAGTAATGCAAACGCTTAGTTCTTCAGAAATATCACAATTTTTGTACTTGTTTCGTTACTAGTATCGTGCACTTTAATGATATGGAATGACCATTTTCTATCTAGCAAAATCTTAGCGAAGTATTAGTGATAAGGGATGTAGGATTTAAAGGGGCATATTTGAACCACAGAAGGACGAACAATATAAGTAATGTAATAGGAACAGGTCATTTCGATAAAGTAACTTTTATGTTTAACTATCTCTAAAAGGTTTACAACACCGAAAAGTCATGTGTTCTAACCTCAAAGCTGGGGGAATGGGGAGGGGGATAACTTTTCCTTAACAACGTTGACGTAGTTTGTATGAAAAGGAGCGGGGTCACCGCCTACAATGTTTCTTTCTTGGCGGGAAAAGTCGTAGAAGTACGCGTTCCTAAACTGAAAGTCGGAGAAAGAAGTAGGGAAGCCAACGAGAGTTTTCCCATATGCAAGAAGTCGCCCAACGGTCTCTTCCAGGTTGAAAGTAGTACCTGTCTTAAGCGAAACTATCTTCAACAGCTCTTTCATTATTGTGAGCACAACCGTACTGCACTCCGTAGCGACTACGTCCATAGGAATGAAACCTCTTGAGGCCCCGACGATGTTGAACGCTGATAGCCACACGAGCTTCTCATAATAGCTTACGAGAAATGTGTCTTCGTCGACAACCCCGCAAGTGAGACCCATAGACCTAAACCTGTCTGCAACGTTGGAGGCCCACTTTCCTGTTGCGACAGTGAGACCATCCGGACTTTGAGGAGTGACACCATCCTGCGGAGCTGCGTTTCTTGAGGGGACACCAACGTATAGGACAACTTTTGAACATGTGTCCACACCGAGCTTCGAAACCAATGGTATGATGTCTCCATTCTGGAAGAAAACGAGATTCTCTCTGAGCGAATAAGGGCAAGCCTGAATTACGGTCTCCAGGGTGTTCGTTCTTCCACAAACTAGTATCGGTACATCAGAAAGATGAGAGGTAGCAGCCATGCTGCAGAATTCGTGTGCGGAAATGACCGTATCTTCTTCGTTCGCCAGCATGGTACCTATACGCCCCTTTCCAACAATAACGGCCCGAGTCCTTCGGGCGGGAGATGAGACCTGAGGGACGTCAGAGTATCTGGGACTCGGAGGCGGAGTGGGAGGCATGTCGCACTGGGAGTTCATTGCAAGTGTTCGAATGTTTTTGTGTGACGATAGAAATGGAAGATGGGGCGGAGAACTGCTGGGGTAAAGAGTGATACTTAAGTAAAAACGGTTGGGAAGCGCAGAACGGGAACATGGTTCACTCTGTGAAAGTGAGCGAAATGTATGATATGTGATTGTACTGAATGAATGATAGGGCTTGTATGAGACGACAAGCCACAAAGTGTGATGATGTTTTATGAAAGGTAGGTGGAAGAGTAGAAAGTGTGCAATGAATGAAACTGATTTCGAACCTGAGTTGTAAAGTAGTTGTAAAGTACGAGTTACGGGGAGCTTGAATACAGGATGAAAGGAGCCATTTTGGCTTCATAAATGACGTGAACGGGTTCTATAGCTTCACTTGGATTGCCATAATTAAAAGGATGGAGTTGGATTGCGCCCGAATACGTCTATAAAGGTCGTAGAAGCACTTATGAACGAAGGAGTTGTAGACATGTTATTGTTGATGACGGTGGAGCCAGGGTTTGGAGGACAGGCGTTTATGGAGGGTGTTCTTGACAAGGTGCGACATGCAAGGGAGTTGTACCCAAGAATAGGGATACAGGTGGATGGGGTATTGGACTGAGTACTGTGAAAGGAGTAGTGAAGGCCGGTGCAAACATTTCAGTTGCAGGATCTGCCATCTTTGGCTCGAGTAACCCAGCTCATGTCATAGCTGGTTTTCGAAAGGTTGGTTAGAGATAGTAGCATAAATTTATTGTTTATTACATTGTTACCTTTACGTGTTATCACGACTATATTCTCCGTCTCCATTGGAGATGTATTTCTCTTGTATCACAACCGGGAAAGGATGTGAGAGAACATAAATATATCCCCAGTGGACGCTGAGAGGGAGGATGAACTACTCTACGTGCTACCATTGTTACCCATCCGGTGTCGAGTGGTGACATATTCTTTTTTTGTCACAACCCACAAAGGATGTGACGGAAGAAGAACATGCCCCCAGTCGAGACAGAGGGTGAGCAACTCTAAGTACAATCACTAGTCCCTAGCTTGCCTCCACTGGCAATATCTTCCTGTTTTGCTATAACCATCGAGTGAGGTTATGGTGGAAGAGAAAAATATCGCCGGTCGAGGCGAGGTGGGTGGGGACTATGTGAAGAGGGGACAGAGGGGTGGCGCTTAAATAGTGGAAGGTGCGGAGGTGTGCAGTAGATGTTTTGGCGGGAAATGGGATGAGGGAAACAGGGACAATCATGGTGCTGGATATAGCCCGTGTGGTTGGACAGTGGGGGTGGACAGCACAGTTTAGCTCGATTGCACTGTATCGCAGCGGAAACTTCGATCCAACTACTACTTCTTTTTCTGAAGATGTCGAACGGATACGTGAAGGATGAGGAGCTGTTGGCGCTGTTGGAGGGGGAGGAGGTACCGCAGACGCCGTCACCAAAGCGGGAAGAGGACGTGATTACGGCGGCTGGTCGGATGTCGCAGAAGAAGGAAGTGGCTGATAAAGGAAAGAAGTGTGAGGCGAGGAGAGGGAATGGTGATGAGGTGGAGAAGGGGGTAGAATTGGAGGTGGAGGGGGTCGCAATGGAGAGAAGGGGTGCGGTGCATCTGAGTCAGTTAGAGGTTGGAGACCAGATAGAGATTGGGGGCGGAGAGGGTGACAGGGAGATGCGGTTTGTGGGGGAGATGAAGGCGAGGGTGGGGATGTTGGGGTTGGTGATGAAGGAGCAACTGGACGATGGAATTGTGGAGATTGTAACGGAAATGGGCGGTGTGGTGCTGAGTGGGGGTGGTAGTGGTGTTTCGGTTGAGGCGATTTCGAGCCTGCGGAATTCGTTGTCGGTATTGGGAGTGGAGATGAGAAATCATGTGTATGGGATAGTGGAGTGTGCGGGAAGGGAGGTTGGAGAGTTGCGGGAGGAGAATAGGGTTCTGAACGAGAGGTTGGACGTGCTGGAGAAGGAGGTGAAGAAGCTGTGCAAAAGGCAAAGATTGGTGGAAGAGGAGACGGTGAAAGGAGGTGTGGAGGGAAAGACGGAGAAGGGAAGTGTGGGAAGGGTGGCGGTGCAGAAGGGGTCTCCTGTGACACCGAAGACAAAGGGTGGTGGGGTTGGGGATGGGAAGAGCCGTCTGAAGAAGAGGCGTAAGGAGATGAAAAAGGTGGTGGAGGAGGTGCCGCGGGAGGGAGTGGGAGCTCCGGTGGTGACTGGGTTTAGGAGTGCGGCGGAGGTAGCGCGGACTGCGAAGGGGATTCTGAGGGGACAGGAGGAGAGAAGGATGGGAGGGATTTGAAGCCGTTTTGGGGCGAGGCGGGTATACGAGAAGGGGGAGAGTTGTGCACCTGACTTCTACAAAATGAACGCGTGATGGGCGAGAAATGGGTAAATAGCGGGGGTGGTGTGGACTGGGAAGAAGTGATGGGATGATTGAGGTGGGATGAGTTGCGATTGGCATTGCAACATGGGAGAAAATGGAAACGCAAACTAGCACGAGTGCAGTTTTGAGAGAGGGTCGCGGAAAAGAGTGAATGGGGTGGTGCGGCGAAGTAGAACCTCTACAAAAACTAGGGCACCCAAGAACTAAACTGCGCGAGATGGAATTTAATATTCCAAAATTTCTTGATTTTTTGAGTGCCAGCCTCTGCTACCCCCTCGCGCGCCCCAAATAGACCCAAAACTAGCTTAGTTTCCAAAGCGAACAGACTATATTCCACTTTGCAGAACACAGACGATCCGCAAATCCAGGGGGTTCTATCGTTTGTAGTATAGACTAAAGCCCAGCGATTAAGTGCAACCTCGGATACATGTTGTCTTACCTGGAGTGCAACGTTGCAAATCTTTCAGGACTCGCTGTCGTATGCGTTTTGTTAAGAATTTCTTCTTTCCAAGTGGAAAGAAATAAAACAACCTGGTGTAGCGACTAGTGACGTTCTCGGATGGAGGTTGTTTTACCAGCAGAACAACGTTAAATATCTTTGAAAACTCGGCCTCGTACAGGTATTTTTAAGAATTTATTCTCTCCCAGTGGAAAGAATGAGGCTAAAAAAATTAAGGTGTACAAGAATGTAAGCCACGATTTCTAAAAGTTTAAGGCGATCGAGAATGAAGGTTAGATACGTTTCCATCCTAAACATTCAATAACATAAAAGGATTGGCCTAATAGTATCGACTAGTATTTCTATATTTATCTTCAGACATTTAGAGTTATTAATATTCATCTTGTTATGGAAATGTTTTCGCAGCTTTCGTTTACTCGTTAAATCGTACTAGAACTATTACTTCGCATGTCAAAATTTTCCTGTTCCGAAAATGTTGTACGAGCTTCACAACAATTGAAAAATATGTCTACTGAAACCTATTCTCAAAATATCTATATCAATAATCTTTGTTCGAATATTCTTTGTTCGCCATCGAAAAGCTATCTGCATCATTTCAATATTGCAAACTCTGGTCACAATGCAGCATAAATCTTAGGTAGTATATAATGCATCCAATATCAATGATTCCGTGACCAAGATGTAGTAGATGCATCCGAAAGCGGAAATCTATTGCTCCACAGCGAGGCTTACATTTTGTTACATGTTAAGACTTTCAAAATGAATCGTTTTGCGCAACGTTTACGCTGGAAAGTACGTGGTAGGTGTCCAATTATCCCCGTGCACGAAGACTTACAGAGTGGTATATATCAAAACTGTTGTGAGCAGCTAGGTCGAAACTTAGTACACCCGATGAGTTTGGTAAATTTATTTTTGCTGTTTAACTTTTTTTTTGAACATCCGCAGTGCCAATATGATCTGTAGCGGACATCTTCCATCGGAGTTCAGGTCAAAACTTGCAATTTTTCAAACACATCGGTGACTTGCAATGCCGGTCCAGACCTGCCCTTTCTTTCTCTCATGCCCGTTAATCTCCAGCCCGCCAACGTCGTCCGGAAACTGAGCCCACATCGAACATCTCAATGGGACTTTCCCGAGACGGAAAAGTCTAAAGGGGGAGGTATGTAGTATATTGAGCCTTAGATTCGACGCCTGGTGGTCTGTCATTGGTCGTGCTGTCTTGAGATCCAAGACATGGAATACGTGTGCTTTGGTTGCCCTCCAATGGTTCTCTAATTTTTATGTATTTTTTTGTACCATAGGTAGTGTAGATAGTACACGTGGTTTACTGCGTTACAGTGCACCACAGCTGAGGTCGAGGCGCCTCGCGGCCGATACCTAGGCTGCTCGAGCTGCGCCTTCATCCTGCGGTAAAGCAAGAGACCCCTTGGCAACTATCTGACCCCATAGGTTAGCAAGTACCAAAGACCCTAAGGTTTTCAGGCCATCGCTACTGCTGTGAGATAGTACGCGCTGGCATCTACTCAGTGAATATGTCCGAGAACGGTGCTGTGGATGGGCTCCACACGGGGTGTGAGGACGTGTGAGCTGCCGAGAAGTAGCTAAAACACGATAAAGAATGAGCTGTAGCGACGAAACCAGTGGGATTTTGGGGCTGAAATTGGACTGAGAGGTAGATGTGTAATCCTCCATCTGGACGTGTTATTGATCTCCACGTACACACTCTTCTATTTTTATGTACTCTAGTGCCCATAAAACCTTTCATGGAGACTTTCCACTGCTTGTTTTGTTATGAATTTGGACAAAACTTGCACACTACTGTATATTGCTTGGAACGGAACGGCCGCCGTTCCTTAGGAAGCTCTTATCTGGATCTCTCTAATTTGAGCACCAGCTGTGGAGCACTTTCTTACAGAGAATTGGGTTACACGCAAATGCTTATTCCTTGTTAACCTCGTTTAACAGACCTTCTAAGATACATGATGTTGGGCTACAGCACATATTGACGCAGCACCTAACTCACAACAGGGGAACAGAACTGTACGCGTGTCAGGTGAACAAACTCCGATTTCACTCTAAGAGTTGTTTCAACGTCGCACAAGATGGCACTCTAAGATCGCTTACGACACCCGGCTTGTCTGAGCTTTTTGGTAAGAAGGCTAGGTAGTGCCGAGCTCTGTACCTCGATCGTCGAGTTGTAGGTTGTGGGATCAAAGATGCGAGGCACTAAGAGAAGGACGGATAGGAGTGCTGTCGTCAAAGGAAAGAACGGCAGATAGAGCACGATACCGAGGACCGAGTCCAGATCGTACACCGATGCAAGACTGGAGCGCAAATCTTCGGCAAAAAGATCTCTGTCCGATTCAAATTGGGAAATGGACTTTTTGTCGGATGAGAAGCTTGGCTTCCCCGAGATTGAGCTGTCATCAAGCGACGAAGCCGAGAATCACCGAACCAAAACGAGGGGCAGCAGGAGAAGGGCTTTTGGAAATGTCGAAGGCCAAAACCGTGGACCGAGCAACGTACCAAGAACTGACTCCAGTTGGTCTCAGAAGACATTTAGGACAATGCGGAGAGAGAAATGCGCTACATCACTGGAAAATGCCTCATGCACTAGAAGAATTACATCTGATAAAGATTTCCGGAAAGGCTTTCAGACCCAAGAAGCAGTTGAGCTCACAGATATGAAGATATCAATAGAACGTGAACTGGCCAGTACTGAAAGCCAAAAGCTTCGAAGAAGCGTTAAGGTGGTTAACGAAGACTCTGAAATAAGGCCTGGTAAGGCGCTGCAGACAGTGTCTGATACGAGGAGAGAGTTGCATTCGGGATCAAACCCGAGACCAACGCCGAAGTCATGGGTCTCTTTATGGTCCAAACCATGCGTCAACTGCATAGGGAGAGGATATGTATTGGAATGTGGACTCATGAAGAGGAAGAGCTTAGTGCTGCCGAGCTTTGGGTATCACCAGAAGGAGAAGTGAATCTGAGGAGCCAAAGTCGCAGATGCATGGGTTCCGGTGAGAGATACAAGTCCTGAAAAGGACAATCGCAACGAGTGGAGACTGAATTGAAATAAATCTTCGTTTTCTGGTACAGCAATTGAACGCCCGAATGAGAACGAACCCCTAATGCACAACAGCAGCGACGCCAAAGATGTTGATGCAGTAGTATCCTTCGCTGATGGCAACGATAACTTTTGACTGAGTTCGCTTGGAGACTATGGTCGCGACGTTGATGAGCAGAAAACAGCATATTTTTGACAGCCCCGAAGCAAAATCTGCAACTCGTTCCAAGTGCTGCACAAGGAGAGTGCGGCCTACGAAGGCATAGGAGCACGATCAGTAATTGCGATGGGCTTCGCATGTCNCGATGGATTTCCACCGATGTTTATCAGCGAAGAGGAGATAACAATCTATCGACATGAGTGCCCGCTCCGGCGTTCCATTGCATATGTCAGACTTTTCTTGGTTCTTCGCGATGCTTTAGAGGACAGCGATGGAGGCCTGATCGGCACGGGAGTGGGGTTTAGAGGGTTAATTAGAGTTCTGCGCCGAGAACTATAAGGATATTCCGGAGGCAAGGAAGATGTTTGAGGAGGCCACTAACTCCAAGAACCTGCAGAACTTGACACTGCAACAGCTGCGAAAGAGTGTTGTGAATAACAAACCTGTGGAACAGCGATATCTTGTAACGAAGCTTCTTGACAAGAAGGACGGGGATGAGGACCAGAGACTGCGCGATTTTTTCCTTCTCTCTATGGATATGGGTATATACCTACCGGTGCGATGCCTGGTTGGTTATTTCATGACCAGGAGAAAGCAGGTTCTGAAGACGACAGTGTTCATCCCACCAACAGCTGTGAACCCATTTGAGGTCGTTATATACTTATCATACCTCGGCCACATAATGGGAGATAACGACAACATCCGAATGATGAAGAAGAAACAACCGAAAAAGAAACGAAAAGTGAACCATGCACCAGCTGTGTACATACCCACTTTTACGTCGTTCTCCAAAGACAACTGTGATCGACTGGGATTCGGTATCAGTGAGGTCGTATGGGCATGGAGTTGTTTTGCGGCTCATCTTGGATACACGAACGTCAGCACATGGTGAAACCATACATTTACATGAATATGCAGACGTTGAAGTATACAGCGCTAGAGACACGGGAGTCTGGTTATGCCCCGCCGAGCCAGAGTACTCGATTCAACACAAAGGATGTGCCACAGAGCAGTACTAGTGGATCGGTGGAGACCTTGAGTGATGAATGCGATACAAACCTGCGAATACTGGCTAAAAAGTTTTTGACAGACCTCGAAACCATATGCACCCACGATAGCCTCTATAGCTTACGGGTTGATCAGATGAGGAACTGGATAGAGTTTTCGGAGATACGGATGGATACCGTATCTAGCTCTGACTCCGGTGAGTTGCCTGCTCGATTTCAGAAGTTTTCGGAGTTGCTATGGAAACCGATACAGGATATGCGTCATGCGGCAGGGTTCCATGTCGGCATTCACGCGAAACCTGATATTGAACTGACGAAAACCCCTAAAACTTCCGGTAATGCCGAACCTTCTTCGACCAAGTCTGCCCCACCCCCACCTCGTCGAGAGTATATGAACCTCGTGAGCTCCGATAGCGACGAGTTCGAGAAGCCGGTGAATCTTGCGGAGCATGAATCTCGGGTTGCTGGTTACAACATCCAAAAGACTGGTATTGAGCCGCCCATGAAGGGGATATCCAGTCTCCTTCGAATGAATATGGACAAGGTGTGGAAGGGGATGAGAAAGTCACACTTTGTAGCGTACAACTGTGACATGAAGGACCTGAGGCACACACACGAAACGTTTGTGAATCAGAGTGAGATTTTATGGGGTGAGGCACAGCTTGTCCTAACAGACCCTCCCTTTAACACTCGAAGGAAGAGGAACAAACGGAATAGTGGTCACGATGTCTTCAGTGAGGAAGACATGATCCGTATGGCTGACTTAATTAGTTCCGCGCTTCGGTCAGGTGGGCACTTCATTATATTCTGTGCCATGGCACAGTTTCATGTGTGGCACAGGATACTTTCGGAAACGGCGAGTACGAAAGATGAAGCTGGAAGCGAAGGTAAACCAGAACTCATGCCTTCGTTTAAAGTGGATGCGAATCCACTGGTGTTCATCCGGGATCGCAGTAATGTTGGAGGGAATCCACGGAAGTTTGGGATACAGCCCGTAACGGAGTACGCCGTTCATGTGGTGAAGCGTGGATTGCGACCATCGGAGGAAGCCAGTCTTACTCCATTTGAGGAGAACAATTTCATTCCTTCCACTTTCCCGGCTAACAGAAATGTAATTGACCGGGTGCCCAAACCGAGGGCGGGGGAGTGGTTGATATGGAAGGTACATGAGCCAGGTAGCTCAGTACCAGGTGGGCAGTACATAAGACCGGAGCAGAAGTCGAGGGAGTTGATGAAGGAGTTGATATGTCGCTTCACAAGACCGGGTGATCTTGTCATGGACATGTTCGCGGGAACTTTTTCTACGGGTATGGCGTGCCTATCGCTGACAAAGCATAGGAAGTTCTTGGGGTGCGAGAAGAATAGGCCATGTTTCAGCCATGCGAAGCACCATCTAACGACTCTTATGGCCGAAGTTATTCGGGGGGGAAGAATGACATCCTGGTTGAACAGGAGGTGGTGGATGCGGCTTCAACGACCTATGAACGGGTTCCACATCGGGACCGAGGTCGGCTTGAATGGGAGGCTCCATTTGGTTACCCCCAGTACCAAGTGATGCCTGGACATATTACTCAGTTCCTAGGAAGATACTGGAAGGACTGGGACTTTGTCGACAAGTGTGGAGAGCGTACTGTAGATCTTTGGGAGGGGAAGTACCGAGGAGCTCTGAATCTTATGGATATGCATATGCTGTTGACTGTTGAAGCCAATCGCTATCGCTTACATATAGCATCTTCTAAGATCCGACATCCCCGTGCTGGTATGGGGGTGTTCACGGAACATAAGATATTGGCTGGGGAAACTATCTGTCATTTCTATGGAACTTTGGTATACACGGATCTGACGAACCGGAAGGAAAGACACTTAACGTATGGAAGTGGCTGTCTCGGAGCAACTCCAGTGCGGTACAAGTTGTTTTCTATGATGGTCACTGTGACTGGTACGGAGTTTCTGCACCTGAGAAACAGACCAGGACAGGCTCAGGATAGAAAGGAGAGCGAAGTCTACATTGTCCCGCAGCCTTTTTGTATCGGGGGCTACATTAACGACGCCGGATATCATGCCGGGGATCCCGATTTATCGGAGCCCCGGTCAAACAGGACTCGAAGTGCCAATGTGCAGGTGGTGGAAGCGAAGTCCGTGATACAGTTTAAGTCAGACCTTTCTAACTATGCTCTACTTCGTTGTAGAGCAGTAAGAGATATTGAGAGGGGCGAAGAGTTGTATTTCGACTACGGAGAGCAGTAAGCCTGGGACTGGGCTCTGACATTGGAGCAATAGATGAGTTCAGTAGCGAATAGAAAGTAAATATGCTTGTGAGTGTTGCAGCTGCCTGCAATACGCGTTGTTGTACATGTACACTGGAGCTCTTCATCTGTAACGGCGATATTTGCGACCCATTGGGCACCTCAAATTCCTAAAAAGCAGGAACTGCGGAGTCTCCCGGAATATCTGAACCATGCACCCCCCCCCCCCACCCCCTCCCCCCCTCCCCAACAATTTCGTTTCATTACCCTGTTTATCTCCACAGCATGGGTATAACGCCGAGAAAGCGAAATAGTACGCAGCGGAACAAGAGTGGACAGAAGAAGAGAAGAGCATCGGATGATACGAATCAGGCTACAAGCACCGCACTTCCTAAACGGAAGTCGTCCTCGACGAAGGAGAGAGTCAGTGGGCGTCCTTCTACAGGACTCTCTCGCCCATCTCGCAGCGGAGCGTCTTCCGGGATTGCGTCAAGAATTCGTGGATCAGCGAACGATGTCGTGCCGTCAACTGCCGATAATGCAAATCGTGCATCTGTCTCTGCTCCTCAAGAAGATGAGGTAACTCGGCCCAGCGGGTCAGGACAGGAGGGCATGACAACTGGAACCGAAGAGGTTCGTATGACACCAAAACCTTCATGTCCCCGGCCGATATCGAAGACCGGAGCTACTGGGGCGCGGGTTACGCCGCCCAGTGGATCTGGACAACAAGGGACAATGACGAGAAGTCGTGAGAGTCCTAGTATATTAAGATCGTCACGTCCATCCCTCTCTTCTAGAACTGGGGCCGCTATGAATCGTATCATGCCTCGCAATGGGTCCGGACAAGGGAGAAAGACAATAAGAAATCGAGAGACAACTGATAGACGAGTTACTTTTCGACCTTCCCCTCTTTCCAGAACGGAGGCCGTTGCAGCTCGTACGAGGCCCAATTCATCTGATATACCATGCCATGGAGGAGGACATACACGGGAGTTGGAGCTCGGAGCCGTGCCAAGGGTGGACACAGAACGCCTGCAGCCTCTCGTGGCTAAGGCTATGGCACATGAGGATAGTTCCGATAACGAAATAACACCGAATCCTGCGGCATTACCGGGGCCTGTCGCCGAAGAAGCTAGGGAAATAACGGAAGATATCCAAACTGGTGTGAATTCAAGCTCTATGAACAGACCTGATCTTTTAAATGAACTGAATTGCTTGAAAGAAAAGGTTAAGACGCTACAAGAGGACTTGATGGTTCGGGGAATTCTAGTGAAGGTCGCCCAAGAGCAGAGTACGGCTTTGAAAAAGAGGCTTGAAGAGAAGGATCTAGTCATTGAAGGGCTAAGAGGGGCACTGAAACAGGAGGGAGATAGGAGTACACGTGCTGGTGAACCTGGGCAGACAGGTCGAAAGAAGCATAAAATTGAGGTGTGCGACGAGTTTCGAGGGGTTGCTCGAGCAGTGTATCACAACATGCTGACGTGGGCAAGGAGAGAAACAAGTGAGCTATGGCTCGAAGGTGAGTCGCTCACCCGAAATTGGGGTAACCGTGCCGAGAAGGTGGAAGACGCAACTGAGAGTGGGGAAGGGCTTATTGAGCCGGAGGAAGGTGGTTCATACATGGTTCCTAAAAACCCCGTGGAGCTCTTGGGCAGTTTTGGCATGTTCACACCGTCGGTAGAGGGGGGCCAGATGCTTTGCTGAAGAAAATGGTTGAAAGCGAGTTGAAGGAGTTGAGCTGGGAAGGTATTAGAAAAGCATCTCTTACCGACAGGTGTATACTGGAACTTTGTGCAGATATGTGCCTTAGGCAGAGAATGCGGCAGACCATGAGTGACGTCGTGGGCGTTCGTAAGAGAAATACGAGGGATAAACTATTTCTGCTCCTGGGGTACGATCTGATTTGGAGAAGAACAAAGCTGGTAGAAGAGAATGCTGACGAACTCACAATGCAGTTGAAGGAAGCGCAGGAGAACATACTGCGTCTTGACGAAAATGGTGTACCGAACACTTCATGGTGGAGAAAAGCCCCATTTCTTCGTCTAAAGTACTCCAATGCGGACAATGTCGAGGATATGCCGACGGAAGATCAAGACTTGTTCTTCCGAAACCGTGTCGGGGTACAAGTGCTGAAGGAGTTTATTGGGTATGATGTGGAAGACAAGGATACGGGCACCTTTTTAGATGGCACAATACTGTTGCTCGCACGTTTGGACGCTTGGGTGTTGACGGTTGTGAGCCTTCTAAGTACGGATGTGTCAAGGGGTGGCCAGAGACAGAAACTATTTACAAAGAAGTTTGCTGAACTGCTACCTCTGTGTTTAAAGAATGTTCTGGGGGATGTTAGGCAACATGTCTTGAGGACCAATTCCAGCGAGTTTCATAATTTTGGAACGACAATGGAAGATTGGACTAAGGTTCTTGGTAATGACATGAGAGAGGCTACATTTGGATATCGAATGCCGTCGAACGGAAGACTTTACCTCACTGTGAAAGAACAATTTTTTATTGACAGTGTGAGCCGAAGATTGGGGTCTATTAGCGATTGCTTCGTTGGTGAATGCGAGGAAGGGGATATGGACTTCAAGGAAATGGACATGAACGATTTCGGAATTAACACAGGATCACAAGAAAAGGCACCACAAGGTGAACATGTAGAAGATGGAGCCCTTAATGTTTAAGGCTGTACAAGATCAACGTGCTCAGTTGGTCCTTCATCTGAATCATGATAGAATCGATTGATGTAGAATCGGTGTTGGAACCATTGAAGTGGAGGACAAAAAGGTGGAGCAGGGTAGTTTGATCGAACAACATGGACAGTTCCCTGTAGTGCAGAAGCCGGAACCATCTCGTACCAAGGAGTTAACTCTACGATAGTCTCCGCTTTGGAATGACGAGGGAACGGAAGAGTGTGGTTCTTTTCATCGTTTGTAGCCCACCGTAAAGATATGCATTTCAATATGTGGTCGATGTTTGTTGCGGGGGGTAAAACCTCGAAATACCGGACGAATGCCACCTCTGGTGCGGTAAGTGCAGAATCAAGGAGAGATATTCGAATCAGAGCGACTACCTGGGCAACCCAAGTCTCTGAATCTTCTCCGCTTACCAATACAGTGGAAAACTTTGGCTTTCTACTGGGACCAAATGCTGGAGAAGCGAAGACACGTTGGATGATGGGGTATTTGGGTCGTCCCAGCTTAAGTGCCTTAGAAGACGAATCGAAGTGTTCAAGAGTCGGAACGAAACCGCCTTTCACGACGGCCGAATTCACCAGAGTTATCCTTGTCTTTTCTGGGAAGTATGTAATAGAGTGCTCATCCAGTGTTTCTTTCACGAGACTGAGGAAAGGAGGAAGGGCCTGTTCACCAATTTGATCAAGAATCGACCTTGTGTCCGTACTTGAGAACATTTCTCTAACAGCAGTCCATGTTTTTGAACTGGACATACTTGAAACACAATGTTGAAGAGCTCGTAAAGTGAAAGAACGCCCTCTCATTGCAAACCGAGGAAGCTGTGTGGAAGTTCCTGGTAAACCTGGATTACGCTGGTAAGGAGTATTGCCATTCCATTGCTTTCTAACATGTCCGTGCTCAATGGAGCGAATAGTCTCCTCCACAGCCGTTGCTGTTCTTCTGGACGTCTTTTTGTAGTGTCTTTTAAATAGCAGGTGTGCATGTTCGTATATGCCTGCGTCGTAATACTTGATACTTCCCAGACGGCGAATATCGTCCACGAGATGATCGAGAAGATGAAACTTCAGAGTTCCCAGTCTGGAGGGATGAAAATCCGCCAGAGTCTTTGTTGCGGAACGCTTGAAGGCTTCAATCTCCGAACTAAGACACAGGAGAGAGCTTTCAGTCCAATACGGGTCACGATTGTATCTGAATAAGGTCGAGAGCAAGTCCGAATACTGAGAGAAAACGGTTGTGATTGGGGCAACGTCCTGTTCTCCACAGCATATGTCAAAGAATGCTCCTATGAAGGGAAAGACCATGTCAAGTGCTTTGTAGTTTTTGGCCTCCAGCATTCCACGGAGACCGTCTTTCGTGAAGATACCATTCAAAGATTCGCCTTTCTCCTGCGTGGAGAAATCGATATGTAAACCTTTGGCAGGATAATCGCGTTCTATGGCAGCTAGAATTGCGTTTGCATGGTTGAGGAGTTGGGTGCGTATCGTTCGAAATGAACGCGATGCAGATGTTCCTATTGTGGTGCACAGGGTGTCTGACTGCAGTCTCTCGATTGTGGCCGTTTATCAACTTTGAGATGCCGAGATGCAAGTTGTGTAATGGTTCGAATGAGAACAGACTGTATGGAGACAATCCCGGGATCATTCCAAGGCTTACGGAAGTTTCGAGGAACGAAGGAATGAGAGATATGGAATTTGAACGCATCAGAGTATCCGCTTGAGATCTCCTCTCCCTCGCACGACGTGGACGTCTTTCCGCCTCGTCTTTTTGTGCATGTTGCAAGATAGCTGTGTATGTCTTTCGGATGCTTTTCGTGTGCTTTTGAGAACGTCCGTTGAATGAGGTGGGAATAGGACTGCATAAAGATGAGCGAGGGGCTTTGCATCTATGACACGGGCTTTCCGTTTTGGTCCCATGAAGAATGGACAGAATGTCCTTAGCCTCAGGAATATCCGCACAATAACTTGCAAGCAGAGGATGGCACACTCGACTTAGTTTGTCTTCGCCGATGAACTGAAAACCTTTCTGCGTGAGATTTAGAATGGGCTCCAGGACTTGACGAAGAGATTCTTGAAGGATTTGCATCCTGGACTCGCGTAGAGACTTGCTAGAAACAAATGGCATTGCGTCTGCTTCAGATGCGGAAACCTCGATCAGTGTGGTAGGGAAGTATGCCACTACTGTGAGGTCATCACGGATACACTTACGGCGAAGCTGGTCGGAGAAGTTGAGAAATATGAGGTGAAGAGGATAGGCGGTAACCGATGTTTGCTTTAGAGTTGTTGAAGACTTATCGGTGTATACCTGCAGAAGACCTACGAAAGATTCACTGTAACTTATTTCTTGGGAGTACCACACTATTCTACTATCCAAAGAGCCCATGACCATTTCCTTAAGTTTTGAGGTGGCGTCTCTTGCGAGAGAGCCGGACATGGGGTGAGATATTTTCGTGGAGTGGGTCTGAGGTATAGGGTGGAAGAATGTGTTTTCGTTGTTAGCCAACTGGAGCTGTTTCACAAGTGTCTGAACGGGGTCTCTCGTGTAGAGGGTGGCGCTGAACTTACATCCTTCTGGCGAGACAGTTCTGCGATTGAAACCGTCCTTTGAGGCGTATCGTTCGAAAATGGCCTTCTTCAGTTCTGTACAGCGCTTGGAACTTGTTATGGTCTCGTTGAATCGCTTTTGCGAGAATCGCGGGTCCCGAAGTAGCCCAATTAGCTCGTCCGCCTCACGATGACCAAGGTTGGAAGCTACTGAAGCCAGACAAACCGTGAGATAATCCATATGCAAATCACCGAGGGCCTCCTCAGAAGGCACTGGGCGGGAACTGCTTCCGTGTTCTCGCTCTAATGACGCGGGAGCCGGGGAAGGAGAAACACAATGCGAAGTGTCCGGAATGGGAGGGGCGCACGGAGTGGGGTCGACGATGTCCTCGGACACTGGAGGCTCGGGAAGGCGACAAGGGGCAGTGACCGTTTCGGAAGATGCGGGCGCGGGTGCGGAAAGCTTGAGACGCTTGCTTCTCCGAATGGGCCGGCTATTGTCGTCTTCCAGCGCTGCTTTCAGACGAAACGGGCAATGGTTGACATGCTGTTGAAGGGATAAGACTCCTCGGCGAGTAACGAAGGGGCACCCACGCTTCTTATGTGTACAGTAGTAGACCATGGGAAGAAGAACTGAACGAGAAACGACGACAAAGACTGCAAGGAAAGGGCGTCCGAAGGGAGAAGGAGGTCGAGCGACAGTCAAGATCGACGTCATGCTGAGAACGGAGAATATATTTTGAGTTTAAATCACGTGCTTTCGTTCAAAAAGGAACGTAGGTACACGTCGACCTCAACACAAGGGTGTACTTCTCGTATTATCTACCACTGGTTATAAACCTGTGGTTTCCCAACGTTGTACGCTGTACACTTGTCCAATCTCGCACAGAAAAATAAATCTCTTCCCTTCGCCGCCGCCGCCGCGCCTCCGACGTCCGAACTTCCGTTACCGTCGTGAGCCATGCCATCGATATCATCGCGTTATACTCCGCTCCGTCGTACTTTTTCCCGCCCTCCACTTTATGGAGGCTCCATAAAGTAGAGGGCGGAAGAAAGTAGGACGGAGTCATCCGTATCTCAGGGATGTATTCCGTGCAGTCTTTTCGTACGTTCTTCCATATCCTTCCACGTATCTTTGCTCTAAACTAACCAATCCTCACCGCGTTTCTTCGCGCTCTGCGACATGGAAACGGCAGGAAATAAGCTAATCACCCTCAACTTCTTCTATTTGTTCAAGATATAGAACGAGTTGAAGGGTGAAAACGGGAACCCGGTAACCCAAACCGACGACTGTAAGTACGCGACCAATAGTTCATTTCGTTGCGCCATAGGCTCTAGCTCTGCCTGTTCGGGATAGGCGATTCTGGTACTTGGTTGAGACATAGGTTTCTGTCTCGTTTATCGCATCTTGCGGTATGTTTGCTGCATGGGCATTCTCGGTGTCGTTGCTTGTGAGTTCTTGCTTCGAGACCTTTCGCGTTTTACGATGAATGGATTGCTGGTAATCTAACCGATCCCTTTCCTTCTTCTTCTTCCTTTTGCGGGTTACTAGGTCCCTCGACTTTTCTAGCGCAACGTTTCTGTTTTGCTTTATCAATGGTACGTTCCATCGCAATTCAAATGTTTCCAACGGAGCATTGACTAACTTATGGATACTTTCTGCTTGCGTATACAGGTAAACGACCAATTTTATTTCATCTCTCCAGATCCATCATCGATCTTGAGGGACAAAATGAAATTGGTCGTTTTACTGTCTGACTGTTCGGGATAGGCGATTCTGGTACTTGTTTGGGATATAGGCTAGATTCTCGTTTATCGCGTCTTGCGGTATGTTTGCTGCATGGGCATTCTCGGTGTCCTTGCTTGTGAGTTCTCGCTTCGACACCTTTCGCGGTTTACGATGATATGGTGGGCTGGTAATCTAACCGATCCCTTTCCTGCTTCTTCTTCCGTTTGCGAGTTACCAGGTCCCTCGACTTTTCTAGCGCAACGTTTCTGTTTCGTTTTATCAATGGTACGTTCCATCGCATTTCAAATGTATCTAACGGATCATTGACTAACTTATGGATAATTTCTGCTTGCGTATACAGGTAAATGACTTTTGATGCGGAGGTAGCTCACGAGTTGCAGGTGCAGGTTCCTCAAGTAGGGAACCATGCATCTGGGCATGGTTCCCTACATGAGGAACGGAGAGGATGAGGCGCTTCGCGCCTCATCCTCTCGGAGTGCGTATGTGTTCTACCGATACAGCCGATGGTGGAGGTGCCCTCTGCGGCATCTGCCGCAGATTGCGCCTACACCCGCTCCATTATGGGGAAATGGTACATGTAATATAGCAAAGTAGTGGTTAGCAAAAGCGGTCGATAGAAGAATAGATACGAATAAAACGGTATGATTTCAGAATGGGCATCATCTGTACTAGCACTAG
Source organism: Gracilaria domingensis (assembly GCA_022539475.1). Taxonomy (NCBI): domain Eukaryota; phylum Rhodophyta; class Florideophyceae; order Gracilariales; family Gracilariaceae; genus Gracilaria; species Gracilaria domingensis. The sequence continues at coordinate 48,912 of VCMS01000120.1, read as the reverse complement.
TATTCCATGCGTTGCAGGGTATCATTCCGCAGAAGGTATCGTGTAATGTGCACCTTAATGGAAACTGAACCTAGACTTCGCGAAATACCGTTCAGGTAGCCCGCGACTAAAGAACTAGCACGAGTGGAAAACCCCCCAGTATTTACTGCACAGAGATTCTGGACGACCCAAGCAATTATCTGCAAATTTTGAAATAATTGATCTCGATATTTTTTCAAAAAATTTACTGGACGACCCTTGCCAATTTCTGGACGACCCTCGCCAAAAACTAGCATCTGCAAGAGACAGACGTATGTATACTGTCTGTTTCTGGTGGAGAGGTTCAAGTTCTTACTTTATGCCTGTTTTGGACCAAAATCTGATGCATACCCTATCTTCGTCGCATCTAGGCCGTGCGCATGGTTGTTTTATGCGTGGTACTCGCACGCAGCAGGCACAGTGCCAATATAAAAAGATTACTTCTTTTCCCGTTTCATTTGCCATCATCAGATATGCATTATGCACTCATACGACACATGTTCGACATATGTATGACTTTATATGACATTTTGCCGAACAATATATAGCGTGGTCACGTGAACCCCTATTGCAGACATAAAGCGTACATATACAACCCAAATGTTTAGCTGGGACCTTGTCTATGGCTGCGAGTTTTTCGAGGCCTTTAATCGCTGCCGGTTTAGCATGCTTGGTAACAAGAGGCTGTCACCACGACTATCGTTGCGACGACGATTGGACCTGTTTCTGTGGTGCCATCCGATACTGCAACAAAACAGTTCGAAGGTGTCTGCTGCTTAGGTGGCTGCAATCTGTCACCGGTGCTCGATTTGCTTCGATTACGTATTTCTCTCTGGGATGGGATCGATTTTGCACGACCATCTGCGACAGGCTCGACCGTCAGAGACTATTTCTCGTCATTGGGCGATAACGGACATTCATCAATCCAATAGTGCTCTCCCACGGCTTTGCACGGTGGATGTGGGCTTGGATGAGGTGGACGTCGTCTCTGCTCTGTGGTGGTTTTGGATCCAGATGATTAATCAATCAATCTTCGCTCCCATGTTGGAGCTTGCACTTGGGTTGCCGTGGCTGCGATGACTGGATTTGGAACTGCGCATGCGACTGGGAGGACCAGTAACAACAATATCAAAACCTTCTGTGACACACATCGCGTGTCTCTTTAAACCCTTGAACATTTTTGTGGAGAGGGGCCTGTACGAGTTTCGCATCTGAATCCGAGCCTTATTGCAATGGCTTCGGCTTCCCTGATGGTACGATCTGTTGGAGATTGCAGATCTATGGATATTGCAGATATTCGAACCGTCATGTACGCGCTTATAATTTTTCCAGGTGAAGGTTCGCGCATTAGACGGACCGTCGCTATTACTTACTCTCTAGTAAAGGAAAATTCTACCCTCCGGATGGAGGAGAGAGAGCCATTGCTCCCATCGCCTGCGTTCTCTATTGATCCCACCGCTGTTGTTGTCGGTAGATGTGACGCACAGCAAGCTTCGGATGGTTTTTGATAACCTATCAGAATCCATCCTGCGTAGAAAAGACATTTATGATGCGAAGAGTCATTTCTTTCACGTTCGTGGAGTTTTCGTGTGATTAGAATATCCATGTTGGCAACACTCATGGTGTTTGCGTCTTCTTCAGCCTCTGATTCGAGGTAGGTTCGCAGCTTTGCGTCGGTTAGGTCTTCCATATCCATGAAACTAGAGATGTGGTCCAACTCTAAACAGGATTCAAATCATTCAGAATTCCCAGGGTATCTAAGATTGACCGGCTGAACAGGGTCAGTGGTTGCGGAGTCAATTACTGCCAGTTCGTGTGCTCAGACGGTGACTTATTTGACGAATTGATCGTACTCACTCGTAAAGACGCAAAATGACTTAGGATTGGTAGTGGGCTGTCGCAGATGACTAACAGAGAATGGCACATATCTGGATTGCTGCGGAAAAGGGCTTTCTACGTGCAGTCTAGTGGTCGATTCACACGCCAAGATGACGATCGCACAAGTGGGGCAATAAAATCGCTACTATCAGCAGCGATCACTATGCCTTTTCGGCAGTAAACGCTGTACGGGGTATGAAGATGATGGAGTCAGGTGCCTCCCTGTTTACTCAGAAGGCTGAGTGTGGCGAAGCTACGTCCGCCGCCGTTAACTCTCGCGCGAGGCAACACGCTGGTGAGTGAAGCCGCTAAAACTCCGAACCACTCAGACTTGGGGCTGCGGGTTCTGCAGTGGTTCTGGTTCGGAGTATGGTGGCGCATCTCTGGCGAAGTGCGCGGGTTGCGGTCCATCTACTGCGCAGAAGACGAATCAACAGATCCATCAATCAGAGTGATTTTCTCACAGCCACTCTAACCATATTCTTCTACGAGAATATTGGCCCTATACTGCTTTTTTGCAAACAGAAAATATTCTACTATCCCATTCAGCTTCCTCCAAATTCTGAATGAAGAGCTGACCTGTTCTCTAAACTTCTTATGTTCGACAGAATTATTCAAGAAAATCAGAGCAACTGTACAAAGGTGTTCAGCCTTAACGTTCTTCATCCCGAACTTTCGCCTTCGGCTGAGTCCGAAATTTTCTTCATATGATGCAGTAATTGTCATAAACAAGTGTTCTACATGCCCTTTCTTACAGTTTCAAAAAGGTTCCATATTCATAAAAGTGACGAGAATTCTGTGCTCCTTCCTCGCACTGACGTTTCTTCCATGATGTAATGCAACTGAATGAGTGCTCTAGCCTAGCTTTGTCATTTTTCAGAGTGATCAGATGCGCTTTCCTCGTCGAAAACGTCGCGGAATCGAGTGTTTATTAGTCTGGCGCTACAGGGGGTGGCACAAAGGGATCACATCAGATTCATCTGTGTTATGGGCCCCGCATCCTTCGGAATCCTTCCTCCGAAGGGGATATTTATAGTTTTTTATCTTTCGCGCTCGAAACGTAGTGCACTTTATGGTCTATTAATTCGTGTGTTGCTTCTACTGCATCCACATATTGCTTCTTGAAAGAAAACTTGGAATTCTATTGCAATTCTTCTTTTGGCTAGATTTATTTTGAAACACAAACGGCGTGGAAGCGAAATCTCGGTAATTATGCGTGGCCTAACAAAAAGACATTTTCAAGGATTTTCTGAACAAAGGGGCCGTGTACTGAACCTAGGAACGAGATCAAAAAGAGACCAATAGCAAGAGGGCTAAGAAAAGACACCACCGTCTCAAAAGAATCCCTAGTTTCCATCTGTACCGACGCTAGAGTTTTCCGTAAAACGAAAAGTCGTCGCGCCAGGCCGACGTCGCCGCATCCACATCTTTTGAAAGCGTCTTGAAAAGACGGGAGTTTCTTTTGATTGCCTCGGACACAACAACGTGCTGCATCTTAATCGTGAGACACCGCAAGACAACCAGCACAGCGCCGTAGAGCGTAAAGAATGCAATATCGCTCACGTACAATCGTATTATGGCACTAATCACACCAATGCAATATCTATGCAGCGTCTGATATCACTTTGGCCTGGTATGAGGATTTTCTGGTTGTGTCGTATGGTGCCCTCAACGCCTTCTGGCCGCCGAAGCAAATCTTTGAACGCTCTAAGAAACTTTTTCCTCAAAGTTCCCTTGAGATGAAATTCGAGCAGTTGGCTGACCGAATGGCGCATTTGCACCTCTTCATGAAGAATAATAGGAGGACTTTGACAGCAACTAGATGTCAGGAAACGGAGAAAGTCTGTTCGCATTGAAGTCAACCCGGCAACTTTGCAGCACCGTGTGAACCGTATCCGCATTGATACACACGACTTGGTATTTTTGAGATATAAATTCACTCGGCCACCACTTCTTGCAGGATGTCTAATGCAGATACTCGGCGAAAGGTATCATTTGAAAAGGTGAAATCTGTATCTGGCAGGGAGAAGTTGCTGAGTGAGAAGTGAGCTTCGCAGAAAGCCGACGAAGAACAAGACACTGCTGTCAACGGTGATCCACCTGAAGAAAAAAACTCTGTTGCATCTGCGAAAATGGAGGGAGATAGGGAACCTCTTCCCAAGCATCCACTAACTAGTACTCTCTCAAGAAGTTCTCCGGTAATGTTTCCCGAATCTGGTAGTAGGACGAAAACCTCTAACATGCCTCAAAGTACTGCAAAGAACATATCCAAGGCTCCGAAGGATTCTGGGAAGAATTCTAAGTCTAAGTCGAGAAGGGTGAGGATCAGGAACATGTGGGTAAATACAATACTAACACTAACATAAAGAACGTAAAACTTTCCAAAAACGCCATAAAACGGGGTAAGTGTATGTGTATGAAGAATTTTGAAGACCATCATCAGGAGTGGTCTTTGGTCAGCTCGCCAGATGCGATGCGGAAGAGGGCAAGAAGAACATTCGCAGGGTTCCCGACGGAGGGTTTTCGGCACAGCGTGTCAGTTACGGTCATACTCAATCACAGCCCCAGACGATTAAAGTTGTGATTGTTGCGGCTTATTGGACTAGGTCCCAGAAGTTACTGATCTCCGGTGCTTTCCCAAATCTTATTCCAATTTCTTTATGCAACAAGTTATCGTTGGAAATGAAGCCATCGAGGAGGAGGATTGTCGTTGCAGACGGAACCAAATCTTTAGTCCGCGGAAAATTGTACGATTCTCCCCTGAGTTTGGTTCTCTCCATGTTCCGTTGTACTTCTTGGTTCTTGGGAAACCTCCCTTCCACGTCATTATTGGCTGTTCTACTCTTTAGTCCCTTCAGGGTTGCCTGGACTTAGGAACTCAGCAAGTATCGATGCAATTTGATGATGCCTCAAATGTGTTGTCCCTTGATTACCATCACCTTGATCTGTAATTTCATGTTGAAGACGATCAAACTGACAGTGAGAACTTCTCATCTGCCTCAGAATCATTCCTTATTGATTTTGATTTGGACGACATTGGCGAGTTTGTCACCAATTCCAAAGGCAAAGAAGATAATTACCCATATGCACTGACTACTACGAATGAAGACCAAACATCAGTGCAACACCCTGAATAGGATTTCATGGACCAACTGGAAAGTACTCATGTCATGATTAACGATCAGGGGGATCCCTCACCTGCTCATCCCCAGGAGATAGGGGAAGGGATTCGGCAGTTGCATAAGAACCACAAAGGACTGGACTAGAATCTACCGTTACTCCTACTCAAACCCCTGCTGAGGCAGATAGAAGATTTGAGGTTGCTGGAGATCTAGAGGACAGTACAGATCAGGATGCCTTCGTAGCGTCCCCATCCGATGAGGAGCATGAGTGATACTTTGTGGTCCCAGTCAGAGGAGACGTTGTTCTTCTACGAGCTGAAGATCTGGGACGCCAACCAGACTATTTGATCTTTCGCGTCTACGGCCGTTATTCTCAGCTCACCAACGGAGACCAGTTTCATCCTTATGTCTCCGAGCTCCCCTACGGAGAAAGTGGTGGACTAGAGATGGAAGATGGCTCCGAACCAGGAGTTCGTTTCGGAGTAGGCTGGTATATACCGGCATCATAATGTATAGAGCACTCCGAAGTTCCCTTGTAAAATCGAACTCGTGAAGATCTAGTGATGCTTGTAGTTCTTGACGAAAATCATGGTAAGACCGATAACCGACCTAGCAATTTTGCCGCACTGAGTAACGATCGCCCCCGTAAGATTTGTCATGACCCATAACTTTCGTCTTTTCCGAGTTCCACAACCGATAATAGCCTTCAATCACCTGATACTTCAATGGTGCTAGCTGGTGACGATGAAGAAGATGATGAGAAGAATTCTTGAGAAGCACTCCAAGAAGATGAAGATTTTAGAGAGGTAGAAACCGAAGTTCGTGAAGAAGAAGCGGGTGCAGATGAATTAGATGAAGAAGTTTTGGATAATGGTAATGAAAATAATCAAGGAGAAGATGATGATGGTTTCTCTCGAGAGAAATTATAAGCCGCTGGTACCCCTCTTTATCGAGACACTGTCCTGACAATCCCAATCATGGAAGAGGACACCCTGGTGCCACCAGAATCCGGGGAACTTGCCAAATACTTCGTTTTCGTTCGCGTCTAGACTCAGTTAAGCCATACCCACTCCAGCACACCCTCCTCACCATGGTGTGGATAACATGCGTTTTGGTCGAACCGGGCTACTGAAGTAAGATGATGATGGCCGCAATGTAATCGCTTTCGAGGAAAAAGTCTCTCAGAAAGATGTCGTGTCGCAAATTCCGTCACCACCAGTTTATGATTCGGAAAATCAGCTAGGCTTCTCTCTGGCAGATCCATGACCTACTTGATATGGTGAAGGTCACACCAGGCCCCTGGAAATTGTTCCTACTGTCGCTTGTCCCGCTTCTGAGATCGAGTACTCACTGTTGATGGACCCGGTTCAATTAATGAAGATGGTGGTACACCGGATAGAAGAGATTACCCTACCAACACGAATCATTAAAAAGTCTTCCTCGCAAGGCTTTCGCACCTACCCAAGAAAGCACAGCTAGAACTGCCTCACACTTTGCTTGACATTGACATAGTCGCCTGTTCTTTGTATGATCTTCAAAGAGCAGGTGTACTAGTGATGCATGAGTTTTCGCCGACGACAGAGACTTTGATAAACTCAATGGTTCGTAGGCCTGCGCTGCGACATGATAAAGTTGTCAGGAAGGAACTAGACAAGATGCTGGACGCCCAAATCATCAAACCTCGTACGTCTCTGAGGTCATTTTCCATTGTCATTGCAGCCAAGAAAGATGGCAAACCGAGATTTTTCGTTTCTTGAAGAGCTCTATATCGAGTTATGAAAGCGGACAGATGACTTGTACCACATAATGAGCAAATTGTTGACGACCTGGGTGGCTTTTCGTTACATACACTCGAAATCTTCTCTGGTTACTGGTATGTAAGAATTTCACCACGATGCAAATAGATGACCACCTTTGTTTGCCGGCAAGGTATTTACCCGTTTGAGGTCAGACCTATCGGTTTGATGAATGCTCCATCCACATTTCAGAGAAGGATGGAGTCCATCCTCAATGATTTCCCTTTCGTAAGAGTCCGTCTTGATGACGTGATAATTTACTCGAAAATATTAGAAGATCACATGGCGCATGTCAATGTGGTATTAAGGACCGTTGTCTCTCATCATTTGAAGCTGAAGATTTCTAAATGTGACATTGCCCCGCCCAAGATCAAACTTCTCTGACATGTCGTCAACAATGATGGAGTTGCGGCGGACATGAGGGGAATCGAAGCCATGAAAACGCCCCTAATCCTTACAACAACCACAGAATTGAGGGGCGTCCTTGGCTTTGTTGGCTACCACGGCAGGTTTATGACGCACTTCGCGAAAACCTCTGCATTACTGCAGGCGGCCACATCAAGAAATGGTAAGATTGAACTTACTAACGGGATGCTGAAAGCCCTTAATGATTTATAGGTGAAGCTAAGTACTCTTCCAATGTTGCCTCTTCCCAATTTCCACTGTCCGTTTCGAGTCGAGACTGATACTTTGTTAGAGGCTGTAGGGCAGTACTCGCTCAGAAGAAGGCAGATAGCATATCTCATCGCATTCAATATGCCAGCCGGGCTATGATTGCAGCCGAAAAAAATGACGCGGTCTGCGAGGAAGGGGCACAAGTGGTCAGCTTCGAGCTGAAAAAGTTATAACTGTACCTCCTCCAAGCAGAACCATTCCTGTTGATTACAGATCATCAGGCAATTGAAGTATGAATTTCAGAAGAAGGATATGAATGTACGATTGACCAGCTGGCTTAACCTTCTGGCTGAATATGAGCTAGAAGTTGTTTACTGCTCAGGGGATAAGAAATGTGCTGCTGATTATCTTTTCGCTACTACACGAAAAAGGAGCATCATGCTCCTGATGTGACGACCACGGTTTCTTCACCTCTATGCGACGCTTTCTCATGTCTCGAACCCTATTTTGCAAGTATTGGTCCGTATCTGAGTTCAACTCCGATTGGAAGCCCAATTCGAGCCTCAGGGGAGCCATCAAAAGGAATGTTAACAAGTTTATGGTATGGAATGGGCAGCTACATCGCAAGATTAGGTCCGCATTACGACTCGTTCCAGCTACTGGTGAGAGTCCCAAGCTCTTGAAAACATTTCATGGCAACGTAGGACACTGAGATGATAAAGAATCCAGAGAATATGTCATTGATCGATTCTGAAGGCCAAATGTGCACACTGACATCACAGACTACGTCAAGAGTTGTGCTGCATGTAAGTTCATGGATCTTCCTTTCCTTACCGAGCCGGCTACCGAGCGCCATTGATGGATACCTTCGAAACCTTTTCAATTTATTTCACTGGGCTTCTTATGGTGACAGGCAATGAAAGCAGGTGCTTACTCCTCAGAGTTGAACACCTGATGGGTTGGTGTGATATAACCGATCAGTACGAGCTGATAGTAGGGAGCGCACGAATGAGCTCGACCCTGCGGCGGTTGAAATACGTGACACCCAATAGGCCGGCAGCCCCCACCGTTAGTAATAGTGTACAGTGACCAAGTTATCAGTACTCTTGCACTGGTGTGCAGGAAGCACGTATACCTCGAGGTCAGCAAACCTAATAATGGACGACTAGAATTACCCAATTGGTGACTAGCATTACTTTGGCTTAGTTGGTGCTTGAATTTATAATTTGGTGCGGGAGGATGGCGTCTCGTGGGCCTAGTACCTCCGAACGCCCTTCCGGCTTTCACGAGCCTATTGAAATAATGGCCAACGGGAGGTGCACTTGTAAAGCCCCTCCCCGGCCGCATATCTAATTTACTACTTAGAAAATATTAATTCTAAACTAAAGCAATTTAACTAATTAGTTGTTGCCGTGCATACGCATGCGAGCACCACGTGGTGCACTACGTCTAAGTACTCCTGGGCCCGTGAAGTCACCACTTGGCTGACTACAGTCCCCGTAGACCAAGCGTGCTATAGTAAAGACCCCGCTCTCTTAACGACAGGCACGCCCCGTAACTGTTCAAGTCCCAACGACGTTTGCCGCCTCTTCACCAAACGGTCATCATTGCGTCCGTCGTCAAGGGCACGGAGAGCTTTACGATGACGCAATGGAGCGTCCTAGCTTGCCCCATAAGCCTAACCTCATTAGAGTCTCGCATTCCCAAGGAGGGTGCACGTCGACCCATCTGGCGCAGCTTTCCCAACCTTTCACCAACTTGGTCCTCCGTCGTCTCCTTCGAGGTTGATCGGCCTGGCATCATACCCATCGTCGCTGCCGTTCTTCACCATGCAATCAGTCTCCACCCTCTTGGGGTCATTACCGAACGGCTACCGACATCAGCGCGCAACGGTGTTTCCTTCTTCAGCCTAGTGGGTTTGTTTTACCTTAGTGGTCGCTACAACCTTCGTTCGACCGTCCGTTCCTTCTCTACTTGCGTTTGAAAGGTCGCAAACATCATCCCGTTTCAGTATCAGGCGCGGTAACCTCTATCCCTCCTCGATTCCGTGACCACTTGGGTGCTTCAAGTCTTACCTACTGGTCTCCGGTGCCCCGTGAATGGGGTTGTGCACGCGCTTGCGTTCTCGCCGTCTCGTGGTCATCGTTGGGCTACCTTTTCTCCCATCTGCCCAGATGAATATCTGGCCTTAATGGTACTTCGTCGTCAGCTTGTTACTTCTTGGTGTTGTACGGCGATTTCAGTATCCTCTTGGTTGCACCTACACTTAATATACCAGTCCCTGGTTGGGCGTGTTGCCGCCGAGGTGTCGTTTTCGTACGCCCTATCGGCCTCGTGGCGCCGGGCTTCTGCTTCAAGGGTTTTCTTTCGTCGCTCTTGCGTACGGAGACGGCTTCCGTGGCGTTTCCGTTAGTGACCCTCCAAGTTCTACTTCTGTCTCCGCTCGGTGGTCTGTCAGTTCCACTTTCCTTGTGGGTTTCCTTCGTGGCACCACTCGTCCTTGTCACACTCCCGCTTCGCATCAATTCTTTCTTACCACATCTGTTAAGGGCCGGCCTCCCCGACGAGATGGTCGATGAAGTTCGAACACCACGAGGACGGGATGAAGGAGCACATGGCGCCCGCCCCTGCCAGTTTAGTGCGTTTCAGGGATGCTGGCGCGCCGTATGCGCCTAGCTACCACGTGGTTGAGTCTTCGCAACGCTTTGTGCTGTCCCAGGCTGGTACACCGGTGTCACTTCCTTTCAGCGCCAAGTCCCTCGTGTTAGAAGACCAATTAGTAGCTAAGGAGCCGGAGTAGGACCCTATGAAGGGTTACTCTAACTCCAAACTGTCTTCATCGCAGGAGACTAACCGCTAGGTCCGTGAAGTTGTCGCTGCGCCCTCGAGAATGTCTGGCAAAACCCCTGGGGTATTTCGTGGCCATAGCCATGGTATCTTTAAACCGACCACTTTGGCGAGGACTCGCGCTCGTCAGGATCCATATGGTTGCGACGGCGACTGCTATCCGTATGCCGCTGGCGCCGGACCGTGCAACGTACATCCTCTGGCGGATGTCGGTACTGTGGAGGCTCAGAAGTCGAACCCTCTTCACCTTAACTGGGCTCATGGACAAACGCATTGCCACTACGGTGCTCGGTTTGCGTACTTTTCTGCCGAGATAGTCGCATTGGGGGTTGGCAGTTCAATATCAGCTTCTCCTTCTGTCCCTTTCGGTTTCGCCACATGACACTCATGCAGTACAGTGCGATTCCTCCCTGGAGGCACACACAGTTCCTCTACTATATCCCAGTGGCCATAACATCGGACCTTTCATTCACTCGCTGTGATGGGGAATTATATTACGTTCTTCGCTTGGGAGATAATCTTCACCGATTAGATGAACCAACTGGTCACGTCAAGGTCAATCTCGAGTACCAGGCATTCAAACGCCCCCTGGACACCAAGTATTGGAGAGACTGTGAGCTGTGAGTGACTGACGCGATGACGGAAAGCCGACTTTGTCAGCATCAGGGTCGCACTCGAACAATGCACCTTTTCCATAACGTGGGGTACTGGTCGCAGAATGACCAGAATCGGAGGCCCTAGTATGTTAGCAGACCTTTTTGGTGGGATCACTATAAAGTCTGGCAGTGGTTGGAAGTTCCGACCCCTCCAGTTCTCCCCTACTCCTGTAGTAGCATTTTAATTGAGCAGAATAACGCTTATGCCGTTTGGTCAGTCGCGCGAAGCGAGTGGGGCCTTATGGTGGCAATCCTATACCTGCAGGCGTCAGTGGAAAGTGTGTTTTGAGCCACTCGCTGGTCTGAAAAGCAGTATTATCCTGAATTAATATTAAGGAAAGCTTTCTGGATCAGTGGAACGTAATCAGTCCGTCTGGTTTTCCACATTCCCATCAATGACATCGCTGATATTCGTGCTATGGCGCTCTCTGACAGTGTGGAGGCCTTCACGTACGCTGCTCAGAAGCTGGATGATCACCTCACGGCTGTGAGAAACGAAAATTAGGGTGAAAGCCCTGGTTGAGATTTCTACGACTCGGAAGTGCAATGCATCGTGCCTCTACAGAACCAGCATGTGGCTGTCAAAGACCCATTTGGTTCTGACGATACCACGATGGTGGCCGCCGAGAACGACGAGTCCCCCGCGTTTCCTCCATCGGCCCCGGTACAGGCCACTCCGTCGACCAGTGTGGCTGCTACTTCCCCCAATGGTCCATCGAACCTTCAAGCAAGGGCTCATTCTCCAGATTGGGCGACTAATGGGCCTCTCTTTGTCGGGTTCCCATCGCTTCCGGTGAACCTGGTACCTCCAGCTGGTGACAGCGGCGCGATGTGGAGCTCGTTGTCTCGTCTTGCCTCCATGGTTCATTTGAACCGTCCTGGTCCAAACTTCGTCATCACCGCAATAGATACTTTGACAAATTTTCTCTTTGTGATGGCTCATCATGATTGTCGCACCAACCAGTTGCGTCAGCCTCGGATTCTGTAGTGCAACGCTCACGTATGAGTAGTTTACCTGGACTCAGTCATACTTAACGTTCTTCTTTGCTGTATCTCTTCAGTGACTGCCCTGTCTCCAGACTTTCCTTTCGTAACTGCTCTGTGCTGCGTTTAGGGCGGCTTGTATTGCACATTTCTATTTTGGTTACCATCGTCACCGCCTCGCAATCTGTGTAGTTCAACACTCACGTATCAATAACTCTCCCGGACTTAGTCATACTTCCTGTTTACCTGTTTGCCTGGTACACACCATTATATGACTAGTAGTTACTAGTAGTTGCAATTGAAATGCTTCGGACATTTGGAACACGCTGGAGCTGATGGGAGGTTGCCATTACACATGAACAATTTGCACAGTTTGTGGAATATTTTGTCAATATTAGTTTTTAGTTTAGTCTCGAACAATACTTAGTGCGACGGCCTCGCCGCCATTGCAGCAGTAAAGGTCTCTGACCACGGTGTTCATATCTAAACATCTTTGCTGTAGCGTATATTGCCTTCGAGGGTGCATAACTCCTTATCGGAGGGACTCCCCGTTTCAATGGTCTGGCTATCCACCCTGAGTCATTTCAAGGACCCACTTATGGGAAGACTTTGAACACAGTTTGTCGTGTTTGACCATGTGTAGAAAAAGTGTCGCGAATAGGCCGCCGTTTCTTCAGCCGTTTTACGAGGTCACCACTGCCGTTCCTGCTTGTTCTTTAGTATTTACCTTTCTCTTTTCAGCTTTATTATGTTTTATCCATGCTTTGGGGAGGTATGTATAACAAATATGTGCTACATGTACTTCTTCCGTAACACTCAAAACTCTTCTTTCACGGTTCGGGACCGAGCGTACACCCACTTCGTCAAATTATATCAGATGGGTGTGGGACAAACCACGCAAACGGTCGAAGACATGAAAGATGTTCGAAGCCTTCCCTTTATAGAGGTATGCCCAAAAGTAGAACCCCTCTCAGGGTGATCACACGAGCCGGGTGTAACTCCGAAAAGCACCGTTACGACACACTTAGAGAGCGGTTAAACCGAGGAGACGCGGTTGGCGGTGGAGACAACGACACAGTCGGCAGTCGGCGTCACGTGATTGAGACGCGGGACCCACGAGAGTGGCGACGACACGCGATAACTGTGGAATGCCATGGGAGTGGTCGGGGCAAGAAAGGGTATGCATTGGCACGCGATTGCGCGGCACCTGTTAAACAGTGGTGCCATGCGGAAAAGACACACGACGAAAACAAACGCCCAGTAGCGGTGAGTGTGTTATAGTTGCCGCGAGGCTTATGAAGTACCCTGCACGAGATACCAGCTCTCCGCAGGGAGGTTGCTAAACAAAAAGGGTAGTTTATCAGAGCCAAACTCGCGGTTGGTTTGATTACCTGCCTGACAATGGGTGCAGCTCAACCTACTAAGTAATGTAGAGTCCCAACCCACTGTCAAGTGATGTAGTGAAAATATCTAAAATAAATATGTAGATTAATCCAACTAGCTGGTACAAACTTTCCATATTTGTGTGACTGACCAGTAATTCTGTGCACATCTTTTGGATCCAATACAGTGTATATTTTGCCCGGAAATGGGTCCTCTATATCATCTCATGATTTGCCGTATTATCTTCCGCATCAGTGGCGCATGTTATGACTTGCAACAGCGGTGAACTGCCCGAGAAAACGTTTCACTACAACGGGCTCTTTTTGTTTGTTACTATACAAGAAGAAAAATGCCGAATGTCTAGATGGTTTTTGTCCCGCTCATGGGCATTGTACTACAGTTTGCATACACCTTAGGTTTTCCGAACGTTATCGTAGAAATTGGTTCCGTACTGCTTAGTCTGGTTTTAGCGCATCGACCATGGCCTTGGCACTCTAATATAAAATTTCTTTGTCTCTTTGAGCTCCGTTTTTATCTGTTAAACATTGATTGGTAGTGTAGAGCATTTCTAGACATACAAGGAAAATACATAACTTTTGCAGAGTAGGTGTATCTTCTAGTTTATTACTATTTCTTCCGAACAATAGGCTAGTATACAGGAATATACCACGTTACAAAAACTCAGACTACAATAAAGAATATTTAGCACACTACAGTACGACAGTATGAACATAGAAATTAGAAACAAGTAGAAATGTAGAGACCTATTCTATTAGTAGAAAAGTAAATCTTCTAAGAGATGAATCTGTACATAAGCAAAACATAGATGTTCGGCTTTCCTCGTTATCTGACACAGAGCTGAAGCCGTATTCCTTCCTCAAAATGCAACCAATCACCCCCGAACATGCTTCACTTAATCTGCTTGCTGCTCAACGCCTAGAGCAGGAGGCTAATTTACAATAATTTTCGCATAAAAAGGTTGTAAAGGACTCTGACGAAGAAAACGATTCGGAATGCCCTGTCTATGATTCGTTTTATTTTCAGAATGGCCCGCAATAAATTTTGTTGATGACACATTTTTCTTCTATCCAGTTGTTGAAGCTCTGGGATGTAATCAATCTCCTTGAGAAAAAAGGTTGAAATTCGAGACGCGGACGTCGTTTTAAATTTTTCGAGAAGGAGAGTTTTTTTATGACATTAACAACTTTTAAAAATGGCGGAAAATGGGTCTTCTTTCGACAAATATTCGATATGAACGGATCTAAATTTCGAAAGGTTATAAGTAAATTTATAACAGCTGCAGTTGAGGATCTGTTTTATGAGTATTTCACGCTAAATGATGGTCGTTCGACATTTAAAAAAGCTTTTAAAGCATAATTTAGGCTTTCAAAATTTTCCATTCTGTCGTTACGCAATAGATGTTATGTTCTAGCAAGCCTTTCGACCATCTTGTCGTTAGAGGAAAGGAAAAAATACTGCAGTTGGAAGTATAAATTATACAGCTACAAATTTAAAGTCTCTGTTTCGTCAATTGCTTTAGCAATTTTTTTATGGCGCATGCCCCAGGTGCTACCTCGGACATTGATATTTTTTACAAAAATATAGAAGATCGCATGACGAAATTGAAGAAACAAAACAATGAAGGTTTAAAGTTTGTGATCGATACGGGAGATTTAATTTCTAAATATAAAAATTTGTGCGGTGTTTTATTGGATGAAGAATACCAAGGCGCAGCCGAAGAAGTGCGTGCCATTCATCCAAAGAACAAATTGCAACGTGGACATTTAACCTTTGAAGAAGAAGAATTAATTTCTAAGGTATCATCGGATCCTGTTTTGGTTGAAAATTATTCTGGCCGATTAACTCAGCTTTGGAACGTTTTAGGTTCCAAATAGCGTTGGAAAGATGCCGTATATGAGTTCATATCTTTATTTTGTGCTGCTCTAACATATATTGGGAAATCCACTCAGAGCCGCTGACGTAGAATTTTATTATAGAATTCGAAACCGTTTAATGTCTGTTAGTGAAGAATCTACCACAAAGCGCAAACTTTCTCAAAAGAAGTATCGCGCAAAACGGCAGAGAAAAATGGATGCGCATTTCAGGGCCTTCAGGTCCGATGATGAAAACATCGAACCGGGAATTATTTAATGATTTGCGCAATATCTATGTATTTCGGAGATTTCAAAGTCTTTTGGTGAAGTAAACGTTATTTGCTTTGTTTTATAATGTGTGCTCTTCTACAAACTGTTTTTTCTTTACTGTGTTACTGCTCATTGACCACTAATAAGTTCTTTTTCTTTTATTCGCGCAAACATTCACTATTAGTAGGGAAGATCTACTATACTCCCTGGGTTTCTTACCACTTCTCGTTTTTTGTCCGAAAATGACGTCGACAATTCTATTACAGATATTGTTTTGGCATCCACATGGTTGATGCTATCGCAAAAAGTGCAAAGAAACGTTCTATGGTTTAAATATGGAGCAACGGGATGGGATATAATAACTTTTTCGAATAAACTGGCCTGTGGATTTAGGGATTTAGCGTGAACGAGTAGATGACGGGAAACTTTTAAGGTAAAGCAGACTTTTGTAAGCACGTGGTTTGTCTGACTCTTGGAGTAAGGGAAATACAGAATGAGAACAACAGGAGAGTGCAGTCAGCTTGTTTTCTTCACTTGAGTTGACCGCAAGTTTTATATATGAAGTGCTGAGTAGGATCAAGCAAAGCTGGAAAGGTTCTTGGGTCTTTCTATCTTCTTATCTGTCGTCAATAGGACTATCAGTTGGTGAAGACCACAAATGTAACACAGAAGACAGTCTATAAACCTGCCGTGACGCTTGAGCACAGTCCGTAGCTGGTACGTGTAGTTCACGTGCTGCGATCAAGCACAAGACAGTAGACAGCTTTTAGAATAGTCGTAGATATCTCTAGACTGCTTCAATATCTGTATTAGAAGAGCGTCAGCTGACCTTCCACTCTATTGGAGAAAGCCAGACTTCACTCAATCATCTCTTCATTACAAAAACGCTTTATCTCTCTTTCACTATCTTGTGGATCTGCTCATAAACATACTCTCCTAAATGTCATTCAACGGTAGCGAAATGTTCGAGAATTTGTCGTGAGCAGGAGGTGGCCAAAGATGGAGTTTTCTCAAAGCATGTATGAGAATGTTTAATCTCAATATCCTTAACGACCTTCGTCGTCATCACTATCATCATCTTCATCGTCGTCGTCATCGTCGTCGGTGGTGCCATCATCATCATCATCAGAATCATCACCGGAATCACTCTCACTATTGTCTTCATCGTCATCGGTGTCCTCAACTTCGTCATCATCGTTGTCCTCACGAACAGCCACTTTCTGTAGGCCAAGGTCTGTCGAGATCTGCGAACCCCTCTGAACAGATTTTCCGAATGAGGAGCCAGCAAAAGCTTCAACTGAAGACGGAACCACGGATGAGAGCGAAAAGGTCACTAGCAGACCAAGAATAGCAGAGGCAAGTAAGAGCTTGAAATGCATTGTGCAGGCAAGATTTGTTTGTGTGCGAAAATGGGTTTTCTGTGAGGAGGGGAAATCTTTACGGAGATCGTTGTTGTTGGTCTCCAATATTGCCGGGACGTTGTTGAGAGCCAGCTTTTATACCGATGAGAACTCTAGAGTAGTTGTTAATCAGGAAGTGAGTCTCAACCCGTTGCAAAGAAGCGCAAGGCTCATCGGGACCCCTCTGGCTCTTCATTGTAGATCTCGTATATCGTTATCATACAAAGCCACAATCGTCTTACAAACGTGAATGTCGCAGATACTAAATTTCACGATGCATGCGTAACAATATTGTAGGAACTTCAGGCAAAAGCAGGTAGGGGGATCCACTACTTGCTGACTGTACAATTCTCCGATGACGTGGGAGGCTATGGCCCAGCTGAAAAGGAGGAGTTGTTTTGTTCAAATGCTTTCTCTCAAAGCGGGAAGTTTTCTTGGTCCTCAGAATTTGTGCAATGGACGGTATCCGGAATTCTCGATAGAGTGTAGGTCAATTGAAGTACCTATGTGCACAGAGCCTGTGTGTTGCGAAGGGGGAGCTATCACACTCTTTCGACTTCTGTGGCAGGTCTAAGAGTTGATCAACACGTTGATACATGCCCTATATCTAATGTTCGAAACTTTCCATTCGGAGATGCATACGGATACGAAATGCAATAGATGTTTTCCCTACCCAATGGTTTCGTATCAGTTCTTTCTGGTTTGCGTGTATGCACTCCGAGCGAGCACGAGCTTCAATTAATGATATGCATTCAGTTTGGGGCTCTATGTAGTAACATGTGCATTATCACGGGGACCCGATGTTGTTCTCAATTGCCCTGCTCCCACTACGTATATTTCATTTGTGATACGGACAGGACGTAACGAGAACTTTATGGCTTGTGATACAGGACACGATATAACGAGAACTTTATGGCATATCGTGAGCCGCTTGTTTATCCACAAGTTTGAGCAGACAAGGAATTACAGACCGATTTGTGCGGTACTGAAGAATTACGTGAAGAACATGCTTTCATTCATTCCAAACTGCTTTCACGTGAGCTGCAAAAGAGCCAGATTCTGGAAGAAGGACACTCGTCCCTTTGTTTTTTTATGTTGCGAAAGGTTTCACGGGGGTTTTCAAAGTTTGCTTCAGAAGAACTATCAAAGGTAAAAATGCATCGAGAAGCTCTTCAAAAGCTAGCGACGAATGCTGGCCTTAGATGCTATTTTCAGGTCATACGAAAACTGATCGGAACGTATGTGGAGAAAAGGGGTCAACTTGACAATTTTAAGTCCACTAAGCTTAAAGTTAAACCTTTTGCTCGCACAGCTTCGTACTAGTGCTCGTGGACTGACGAGATGAGTACGCACGTACAGAAACTTGAGACGACTTTTTTGACTGACAAAAGCTCCGTGTGACGTGTGGAAATTTTACTCATCACCGTTCCTTCCCATGAAAGTATGTCCTGGTGATTGCTTTTGATCAACATGGCTTGAGATGCTCACTAGTAGGCGATAGAACTTAGTTTTAATTTGGATCCTTCATCATAAGTTCTATGATGCTGTGAATAGCCCTTGGTCTACTATCTTTAACGATGAAACCTGATGAGAGAAAAAGGGGATCATGACAATAAATATTGTTCTTGATTCCACGCAACTTTGCATTTGCAAAGCCTGAGCCAAACACAACGCCTCTTAAGCTACAAATCGGATCAACATCAATCATACTTCTCTGAGTTTGGATTGTTGTGAGCCTGACACGAATATGAGGAATTGGCTGCTTCCACCATGGTCCGCAACACTGTCTTTGGCTACAGATTTGTATTTTTGGAAGTCAAGGCTTTGACGGATAAGATGGATTGTGTAACGTGTAGGCAGCGGATGGTCAGAAACAAAAATAGATTATTGAGTTCTCTTGAAGGAATAACGTGTCTTTTCCGTGCTTCAGGGCTTTCGTGTTTCTACAAGAGAAGGTTGGTAGGTACGATTTTTTACTCAACTTCTTTGGACGGAGAAATATCGGTTTTGATATGTGCATCTATCTGCGCCATCATCTACGGAGCTGCTTTGTCTACATTCAAAAGCAACGCATGACGGAAGTAAATTAATTGACTTCCTCTTGACATGTATCTATGGACTAGATGTGAACTCACAGTTGGAGTGTATCTGAGCTCATCGAAGACTGCGGGAATCTTTGTCCTTCTTTCTGACGATAGGTGATTTGTAGGAGAGTTGTTAGATTTGAAATATGCGCTCGAGGGATAGAGAGTAATTTTTAAATTTCTACACATGACGTGCGTGAGTTCTAGGAATGTTTGGCTCTAAGACACAAAGACGTCATGGGATCGTTTTGTAGATTACATGTACACTGGCGATACCTGTAAACAAAGCTTTGAAAACATTTACACCGAGTGCGGTAGTGAAAGCTAAACTGAAAGCACATCGCCAGTCACGATGCGCTCGTTTGTTGAGAGTTCTTCGCTACACGAGGTGAGAGTCCAACTCGACTTAATCCACGACGCTGTCTCGCCGCTCCACGGCTGCCTAGAAGCAAGAGGCACGAACTATCCAAACACAAAGATAACGAATACTACATATGATGTGTGTACTGCACCGGCTACTTCACTTCAAACGGATAATAGCCGTTATAGCCATCCGGGCCCCGAGCAATTGCTTTTGACGGTCAGAATCTAACCGCCCGGGTGGAAAAAACTCTTTTGATTCACACGGGAGCCGCTACCATTTGTTCTGGAAGACATGGGGGGCGAAGATGGCTTAGCGTTTCACTTAAGAAGCAATTTTGTGGTTTTAGTGCTCATGAATTCAACTCTTGCACTTCATTCTTCGTTCAGTAGCTCGTATTAGACTATGCATTGCTGCGAAAACTATATTGCAGTTCAAACGAACGCTAATACCACTTTACGGAACTCATGCAACAACGAGGTCCCATCTGTTCTATTTCTCAGCCGAAAAGGCACATCGAGTTGCCATTTTACCCCTTGTTGGTCAAACCAGAGGAAAGAACGGCACTGCAGTCGCACGTGGACGCTCGCGGGGACGGTGCGTGACAGGAGGGAGGCAAAAACAAAAGGAGCAGGCGCATAGGTTTCAGGATGTTCTTTCCGAGCATGCCTCCGGACACTAGCAGATTGCTGCTGTGTCCGGGTATTTATTGTGCCCGACTCAGGCGAATGCAGAGGATTTTCCTCCGTCGTGGGTTGCACTTGCACAATTCTCTGTGCGTGCACCTCCAAAACTGCCGAAGGTACCTACGCAGTTCCGATTACGGAACTGATACGAATCCGTGTTGAATTCTCCCAGCCATGCAGTGTCTACACTGCGTAGCCATCAACACCCCTATTATCAATACGCAAAGAAATCTAAGAACTGAGTTTCACCTTCATCTCAAAAACAATACATGTGGTTCGCATCCCAGTGTAAAGCGCGACGGTCATACGTATCAGGCTGATACTATCAGCTTATCCATGGCGTCCTTGACCTCGAACGGAACCGTTCCGCAATGGGTACGTTTAGGGAAAGGAAGCCGTAAAAGTTTCAATAACGCCAAGGCGCATTGTACACTCTTTTAACTTCACACCTTCCCAGAGGCGGCCATATGCTTGTAACGTACTAACAGTACAGAAGGTTTTTACTCGAAGGTTAACCCACTAGATTTGGTGTGAGCCCTCCGAACATCAGCTTAAGTAAAGAACACGAACCAGTTCTTCGTCACAGATTCAACCTAAACTATCCAAGATACTTCTAGAACAATAATATCTAATCTAACGTGAGAAAAGATACTTTCTTGTGAACAAAGATATTATTGTCTTACATAATAATTAACACAAAGTGATTCAGTATCTTCAAAGTGATAGAACGAACGAAAGATTATCAACATAACGGTACTCGGACTGCAAATCCGATACTGGAAATCTGATACTTTTGGCCCCGACCGATCCCATTCTTTCCCATTCCATGTGCTGCCAAGTTATTGATTGCGTTGTGCTGTTGTTTCGTCAAGTAATGTGAACTATAAATAAAAAAAGATAAGATGCATGCTCCGGTTTTGCAAAAGGCATACAACGCTACTCTTCCTCGCAGTTTTGCTTCAGTTGTGCTCCATCACAATTCATCTCTGTTCTTATCTTGCTGGAATGGAATGGACAAAACGCTATACGTTGTGCCCCGACCCACAAGTGTAATGAGCAGTCGTCGTGGGAGAGCACATGGTACTTAAGTAAACTCCTATAGTGCCAAAATGCAATTCGTTTCTCTAACGCCTCTCATTGTCATCTGTGCACCGCAAACTGAAGGATTTCAGCAAGAACTGTGTTGGGTTCGCTTCCTTTATCTTCACGAGATAGCTTCAGGAACAAAATGGTGCTACTCAGCGAACTAACTGTCATATATGCATCCCTTATGGTGTTCACTACGTATCTGATACAGATGCAGCAAAGTGCTTTCGGCCCGACCGTCAACCCAAACCATGCGTGGATTATCTTTTTCCGTCTCGGGTTTTCTATATATGGCGTCTCGACTGTTACTAGAAGGAGAATCTCCTCAATCGGTAATCTCCGTTTTCGTGGGTGTCGGATTCATTTTAACCAGCGCTCTTGCGAAAGGGAAGCACACTTTAGAACAATGGATTATGCGATGTATGACAGTATATGTGTCTTCATTTTGTCTCCTCTCCTTCGTAATGTTCAAGGGCTTTACGTTTCTGTCAGCGAGAGCAATGCAGAATCCACTGGACCGTAGCATGCAATGGTATCACGTGCTCTTAGTCTACATCTCGTCGTGGCGTTGGTGGTTAATGTCAATTTTCGTTGGGATAAATCCTCCGCGAAGCAAATGGGGAGGAATTTGGGCGATAGTCAAGATCGTATTAGTGTGGGTCATTTTTGCGGGTTCGGGAAACAGTGTGGCTCCTTCTCCGTGGGGAGCGCTGGACGAAATCTTGGTGGAGAGAACCAGCTTGCTATGGTTGATTGTAGCGCTGACGACGTTTGCCATCGCAGTGGATCATATTGTAGCCTACGTATAATACTGGAAGGGCGGAGTGGATGAAGACGAGCTGGTTGACTGGGACGGTTTCAAGGACGGTTTCAAGCGTGGAAATTCTGAGTTTCCGCGTGAGGTTAGAGCAGAAGTCACAGAAGCCTTCGAAACCTTCGACGAGAACAGCAAAGCGGCAGGGAATGGCAATAATACTGAGAGGAGCAATCCGGGCTCTGAGAACGAAAATAATAATGAGAGCAGCAAAGCTGCGTCTGAGAACGAGCACAAAGCTTCAAGCACGGATGCAGTTTGAAGAGATGTGCGGGGCGCGCTGAGGTACGAAGGGAGATGCATACGGTTGAAACTGAGCGCTTGTACTTGTTTGGCTCTGCGATACAAAGTCAACTGGATCCAGCGCGCGACGTGTACAGTTGCCACACGTAAAGCAGCTACGCATCGCCATCGCGATGGGCGCGTGGCGATGGCGGCAACGACACGATCGCCGCCGCGCCATGCACGACGACGCGCTGCGCGCGTTGTGCTCCTTCCTGCGCGACGAGCGCGTCGAGTTTGACGCCACCGCCGCGCTTCGGCGCCTCGGCGCGCCACGGCCGCGGCGTCTTCGCGCGGCGCGCGCTGCCCGCGGGCACGGTGCTCGCGCGCATCCCGCGCCGCGCGCTGTTCTCCGTCGAGAGCGCGACGCTGTGGCAGCGCCACTCCGCGCGCGAGCGCGACCACGCGTGCGACGCGCTGTTCCAGCTGCCGGCCGCGCTGCTGTTCGAGGCGCTGCTGGGCGGCGCCTCGCGCTGGGCGCGCTACATCGGCGTGCTGCCGGCCGCGCTGCACGACTGCGGCACGCCGCTGGCCGCGCGCGATCACGTGCTGCGCGCGCTCTTCCGCGGCACGGAGGTGGACGGCGTGGCGATCGCCATGAAGCGGCGCCTGCGCGACGCGTTTGAGCGCGAGGTGCAGCCGCTGCTGGCGCGCGCCGCGCGAGAGAGACGGCTGGGCGCGGAGGCGCTGGCGGAGCTGCGCTTCGAGCGCTTCGTGTGGGCGTTCGCGGTGGTGAGCGCGCGCGCGTTCGACGTGGGCGGCGCGTTGGGCAACTGCCTGGTGGCCGTGGCGGACATGTTCAACCACCGCGGCGGCGGGCGGGAGCACGTGCACGTCGAGAGCGAACGCGTGGCCACCGCCGGCGCGGAGCATTCGAACCACTCGCTCGACTCGCACGACGACGCCACGGACGACGAGACGGAGACGGAGACGGAGACGGAGACGGAGACGGAGCGCGAGTGCGCGGCGCTGGCGATCGTGACGGTGCGCGCGGCGCAAAAGGACGACGAGCTATTCAACACGTTCGGCGCCAAGAGCAACTCGCGCCTCTTCCTGCACTACGGCTTCACCGAACGGCACGACGCGCCCGACGCCGCGCTGCTGTCGCGCGCCGCGCTGCACGCCGCGCTGCGGCGCGCGGCGCGCGACGCGGGCGAGACGCGCGAGGACCGCGCGCTGCGGCGGCGGTGCGCGCGCCGCGCGGAGATGCTCGTCAACGCCGACGAGCTGGACGGCTGCTTCGAGGCCAGCCGCCGCGGCGCGCTGCCCGCCGGCCTCCGCGCGCTGCTCGCGCTGGGCGGCGCGCCGCGCGCGCGGCTGCGCGCGCTGGCGGCGCGCGCGACGCACGAAGGCGGCGGCGACAGCGACAGCGACAGCGACGGCGACAGCGGCAGCGACGACGACAGCGGCAGCGACGACGACGCGCTGGAGGCGTGCGCGGCGGGCGTGCGCGGCGCGGACGTGCTGGCGGCGCCGCTCGTGGCGCGCGCGCTGCGGCGCGTGGCGCGCGCCAAGATGCGGCGCATGCGCGCGTGCGCGGCGCGCGGCGCAGAGGCGCTGGCGGCGCGGCGCGCGCACGCGCCGCTGGTGCAGGCGGCGCGGCGCGTGCGGCGCTCGCAGGCGCGCGCGCTGCGCGCGCTGCTGCGCGCCGTGGCGGCCGCGCGCGCGCTGCGCTGCGCGACGGTGCGGCGCAAAAAGGGGCCAAAGGTGGCCAAAGTTTTTTCGATTTAACCCATGTGGGGTATCCTTTATACCCTTGCAGAAGTGAGCTACAGCGGTGATAGAGAGGCGCGAAAAGCACGCGCGCAGTGGAGTCAAGTTGTTCGTCTCGCGTGGAGCGCAACCAAGAATCCGGGAAGAAGAAGTCCCGTCTGTCCGGTCGCTGGAGTCCCCCCTCCATGCCCGGACAGAATTGACTTTATTGAGTGAAATTGAAATCCCCTCCAGGAGCCTGCGGGAAACGCAGCAAGTTGTAATTCTTGCCATTACTCTTGCGACGTGGCAATACTTGCCACAAGCATCTCAACAGTTTTCACCAATTTTAATTAAAATTTTGAGCACTTGTAAGATGACATGTTGTTCGGCAACTATGGTCACACAGCCAAGATACGTCCAAAAGTTTTCGCTAAATGCCCGATAACTTGACCGCATCTTCAATCTTCACATTTTCTCCCAACGAACATTCAAATGTTTGCAAACCTATCGACTATAAAGTAGCATTTTTTACCAAAACAAGCCTTCAGTCTACAAGATAGTTTTGTTATTCTAATCTACTTTAGGTCTTCTCCGTACCCCTATTTTCATTTCCCATGAAAACCTCTACTAATAGAGTATTCGCACTTTTTATTTCATTAAAAACCGCTAAATTCGCGAATATTCGCAACTTTTGCCCCGCGAATTTACCTATCTGCGCAACCTGATCGACAAACTTTTGGTTTCCTTTGAAGGGTTATTAAAAAGACTATATGTACACAAGAGATTACATCTTATGTCATAAAGCATATACAAAAATTTGGCCTTTGAAGTTTGTTCGTCTCCGAACATTCGCGTTCGCGAATATTCGCGAACATTCGCGCGATGTTCGAAGCAAATAGAAAACTTTTTTACTAAATTTTGGCGTAGCGTGACGCGAATGACAGTTACTGGAGCGCAAGGCCTACACTTAAATTGCAGTCTGACACCACATACGACCGCTGTTTATCAAGTTTCTGTAATCCGAAAATCTAACTGCGTACGAAAATTACCGCTGGCTCCAGGCCGCTCCTTTTCTCCTCCGAGCTGCCCGAGCTGCGCGGCAGCTCACAGCGCAATCAGACTTCTCACGTAAGCGGCGGCGTGCGGTGTGCACGCGTCAGCGTTGTGCACACCGCACGCACCCCATTCCCGCCTGCAAGTCGTCGAAGAAGCGACGCAAACTCGACGAGCAAACGACAAGCGACGCGACCTGGAGGAGAAAAAGAAAACTCCACGAACAACAATTATTGTCAAGAAAATGAAGCAGCAACGGCAACAAACTCTAATAACGCAGAGACATGTGTAGAACCATAAAAAGACTTACTATTTTTATGCAACGTAGTATGCTTGAGCTTGCACGATAAACCAAGCGAACATAATCACCAGCACACCGTAGTGTTGTCTGTAGATCAGGCGTCCAGAAAAAAACAAAGCAGCCACGCGCAAAACCACAGCTGCATTGGAACCACCTTCGAGGCCAATATGGTCGGAACAGATAAATAGGCCGGCACTGAAAACATGCCGCGCGCAGAATAGTTCCGAGCAGTGAGGTGTCCAGCGGTGGTACAAATAAAGCGATTGCTAACCAAGTTGGTCTCCAGCATTCATGAAGTGACCCAAAAAATAGACTTATCGTCCAACAAACCTTCATCGTGCAACGCAGTAGCGAAGGGCAGATCTGAGTTCAGCCGATTTCTAGCCACTCTACACAAATACACTTATCGTGTCTGCGCTTGCGTCCCACATCTCACGAAAATATGTCGCTCGAAACTGAAGCTTTGCAGGGCGAAAGTCATTGGCCACTAGAAGTGGGGCCTAGCGCGGAACACCGGCCACGGCGTAGTTGTCTTGCACGTGCGAGTGACCAACATCAGCGATCCACTCGCCGCGAAGAGGGATCCATCAGGGCCGGCAACGAGTGTGAAATTCATATGCCAGGCGATTATTTGGAGCTGAGAGGCCATGCGGTGGTTCGTATCAGGGTGCTTCAGCGCGAAACTCTTCAAGAACAATCATGAAAAAACAAGACGCAGCCAGCTTCTCCGTACAGCAGACATGTATCACCAATGATCACACAACTCCACGTCCAGGTGCAACACGAACCTCGAACCCAGCGCAAAACGCAGCCACGCAGCGTGTCCAACAGCGGCGGTACCCCAAACGGAATCGCCGTTCTAGGTACCTTTTCGTCCGTTGCTCCCAAACTGAGAGCAGCGACGGGTGTGATGAGGGTAGCGCATCAAAACCTTCCCACAAAGAGGCGTGGAGTTTCTACACCCTTGTCTCGATCACCAGGTTGCAGAGGGCAGATATCGAACAGTACGAAATTGAGCACGTTTCCACAAACACCCGCCCTTTTCCTGCCGACGAGTGTAAGGCGGTGCTAGGGGATACCATATTCCAATGGTGCTCATTGCGCCCCGGTGTACCTCTCATTCATGAAAAGGCTCTACGGTTTGGCATTTATGACCAGCAGCCTGGAGAGGTGTGGTCTATTGACGAGTTGTTATTCGTCGACAGGGACTGCTTTCTCTCTGGACAATTCGGAGTGAGGATTTTTCGCAGTCCGGCATATTATGCTAAGAACCACGATGAACCCCAGTGGGGTTGGAGCTGTATTTCTCTGAACAGCATCCAAGGACCGGGCTAGAGTGCGCACTAATTGCACAATCCATTTTGCGGGGTCCATTGCAGTGCGCAGTTCGGCGCGTTGGTAACCATGTGTCCATCACTCCGGTATCGGCCTCATCCGCGATTGACGCCCTAGACAATTGGTGTACTGCACATCCCAGGATATCAGCTCTTGTATCTTCTCCAGGATCTCGTCCGCACTAGAACGCTACGAGAAAGTATCTTCTTCACAACGAAAGGATGATGATATCAGATACAGAAAACTTCTGCATGCAGGCGTCAATAATAAATGCGGCAGAGGGGTTAGTTGGTTACCGCTTTGCCAAGGCAACCTTTCTCTAGACCTTTTTTCCTCCAATCATGAGTTTCACAGACGCCGGAAGATGGCTTCAAAATGTTGCAGGTGGTCTTAAACTGCATCGGCTGAAAAGCTTGAGTCCGAGCGTGGACAAGCTGCATTGGGTGGCTGATCAAACGGAAGGAGTGTACTTATTGCGACTACGTGCAAGGAATGTTGATCACGTCCTTTGCATAGACGCAGTAAACGATCAGGTGTTAGATGCCGTTGAACCGTATCCGCTAGAGCTCTCGTACGAGTCGCTCTGTAGTTGTCTCGGTGGAACGGGAGAGAGTGTTCGGGTTATGGAGATTCGGAAAGTTGTTTTCACGAGGACAGCACAGACGAAACATCAGCGCAGCGCTTAACCACGCGGTTCACCCCGCCAACTTTAGATAAATGTTGCATAACGAAACTCAGTTGTCTCGGTTGGAAACAGGCTTTGTATGTTTGAGAATCTCGTCATGGAGTACACCCGTTCGCATTACTTCATTTAACTTCCGAAACATCATTACGTTTCGCTTTGTCAGTGCATCAGCGAGATAATTACGATCCTGCACCCATTGCAAAACGGCAATCTCACCAGTCTCGAACGAATCCCGCAGCCTTGCCACGGTCGGTCGAAGGCGATAGTTTTTCCCTTCGTGGAGCGTCGTGGTCGCCGAGTATAGCCCTTCCGAATCAACCGTCAGTACGAATGGGAGGACTTTCCTCGCTCCATAAACACTCCGGATTGCGGATGACATCGACGATCCTCGGTCAGCTGAATGTGTTCCCGCGAGTATTTCAGCTCCAATCGAGCTAAATGGCACTCTAGACTGCTTGGCACTT
The DNA here is from genome assembly GCA_022539475.1 of Gracilaria domingensis. Taxonomy (NCBI): domain Eukaryota; phylum Rhodophyta; class Florideophyceae; order Gracilariales; family Gracilariaceae; genus Gracilaria; species Gracilaria domingensis. The sequence goes on along the minus strand of VCMS01000120.1, from coordinate 21,223 downwards.
GTCCAATCGAGAACATGGAAGATGGGCTCACCACCCCCTGCAGGAATAAAAAGGCCGGAAACATATCCAGTCTGTCCATATGAACCCTTTCCTTGACTTGCATCGGAGAGAGCAAGGTAGCGGGGAGCAGCGAGTATCGTCGGGGGGCGTAGGTACAATATTTCTGGCTTGAGTGACTGGATTTCTTTCAAAACTTGGTTATCAAGGATAAGATCTGACACCACGGGCCTTGAAGTACGCTGTTGCAAGTAACTAGCAGCGAAGAAGGCTTGAGGTAAAATACCGTTGCCCAAAAAGTTCAGCGAGCCTGTGAGGCCAAGGAAGCGGGTTCTTTCTGCAGCCGTGAAGGGTGAGTCATAAGATTTGCGGCGTTGTCTTCGAATTTCAAGCTTCTGGATACCAGCCACAAACTCATTCATGTTCGCTACTATGGAACCATCCGCCTTCCGACTAATCCGAAGTCGGTTGAAAATCAGGTCTGCCGAGGTGTCGAATTTGCCCACCGTAAATCGTTTCGCTATATCTTCGTGGAAGCGCTGCAGGTCCGGCAAGGAGCCGGCAATGAGCATGTCATCGACCACCTTGGCCATTGCCAGTTTGATGAAGCCGTTCTCGTCCCGCAGAACGAAAAGTTGAGGCAGACCGGGGATGATTTCGAAGTTATGATCCGATAACCACTTCTCTATGGCAAGCTGCCAAAGCCGTCCCGACTCCACGAGTTCGTACGTAGGGGCTAGAAGCTTCTAGACATTTCGTAGCCTTGCCCAGCCTCTTGGAGGAATCATAAATATATCCCTCTTAAGGTCGCCGCCCTGCAAGTATGCCCCTTTTATGTCCAGGGTGGCTGACGGAAATGCAAACGTTGCTGCATTTGAGAGGACAGTTCGAATCACTGGAAACTGTGCTGCAGAGGAGTTCTTTCGAAAACCGTCCTTCTCTTTGTCTCGGTTACCATGAGGGACAAGCCTGCATTTTAGACGAAGAGCACCACCTTCCCCATCATCCTTAATATGAAAGAAGTGGTGTGAAGTGACGATATTCGCCCACTTTGGAAGTGACGAGCGGTGTATTTCTTTGTAGCGACCCTCGTATACAGATTTCTCCTTATCGATGGCCTTGTCTACCGCCCATCGCTGGAGGAACTCCGTCTTCGATTCTGACACTTGCTCCTTCCCCACGACTTTCATTGCGTTCTTCAGGATATCCTGCTCTGCTGATTGCAATTGTACCGGTGGGATAACGTTAATGACCGGGGTGCGTCCGATGTCCTTATCGGGGCGCGGAGGATCACATGAAGTGCCAATGTCTCTCTCTGGAAGGTCCACAACTTGTGGCTTTTCACGGGCAAACAGCGAGCGCACATTGGATGGTATGACCATAGTGCGGGCTCTTCATTCAGGAGGAACTCCACCGAGTTCGGACGCCCTCCGGCATTCTGCTTCGTCGACTTTTGTGGTTCGGAAACTGCCGGTTTGTCGGGAGATTCCTCCTCAGCTTCCACAATCCCGTGTGAAAGTGGAGAAGTAAAGCTTATTTGGTCTAGTTCGACTAGCAGTGCCGAAGTCGGAACTAAGCGGACATCCTCATATGCGGCTCTGATTCTAGGGCCCGAGTGGTTCTCGTTAGAGAACGGTAAGAGGGAGTGCTCTTGCGCTTCACGGACGAAGCCCACATGCCAAGTTCCAAACTTCGGCCCACGCTTGAAGTAGTACACAGCTGTGTCCCTAGGGAATTGAGCTCGCCTGAGAACGTGGGGGTTCCGAGTGTTGTCGAGGGTCTATATCGCTCTTCTAGCCACCTGCTCTTGGTAGGCTTCAAGGAGTTCAACTGTTATTTTGGACTGTGGGAGGCCCATAATGCTCGGGGTATACCCCCGAACTAGTTCGAAGCTGCTCAGCTTTCGTCCGCCATATATACAGTTGCTGAGGAACGTCGTACGGGAGAAAATCTCCCGTAATGAGCCGCACCACTTCGTTCTTGGACTCCACCACACCCATTTTGTTGTATCGCCTCGCAAGTCGGGGCTCAAACGTGATGGAGTGGGCGTTCAAAAACTCCTTAAAGGTGCCCTTGTCGAACTCCGGGTCACCAGAGAGCGAGCCTGGAGGGCCATGGATGTTAACCCAGTGCTGCTCGAAAGCAGCCTTGGCTTCACTCAACTCTCTCGTTTCTAACATCACAGTTATGGAGTATGCAGATGATAAATCTACCATATGAAGAATGGGAATAGTCTCCATTTCCGAGATGAAGAAAAAGTCGACTTGGACATGGCTATTGAAGGGTACAAGAAGCCGACGAAATGACACTTTTCTCGAGGAAAGAGGTCTCCCTGTCGACTGGCACGTGGTGCATTTCTTGAGCACAACTTTCATCGCCTGGTCAAGCAGGGAAGTTAGAACATCTGCCCTGCGGCAGATCTCACGCATGTCCTCCATGGGCATGTGGGTGAAGCCATGCAACTTCGCGGCAAACCGTCGACAGACTTTGTGGTCTGCATACTTCTTCTTCAACGCTTTCGCCGTCATCTTAGAAACCAGACTGCGATACGAAGTGAAGTAAGATGAGATCGCCTCACAAGTGGATAGCACGGCGAGAAGCCGTGTTCGAATGGTGTCCTCCGGATCATCATCCAGGCGTGATGGGTACGTTTGGAGACGTAACTCCTTGCTTGATAGCACGCCTTCCGGAACGACCATAAGTCTATCATTGCCCAACAAATTGCACTGATGAAGGAGATGGTTACCCAAAAGAAGCGGACCGTCCCCATCTACCATATAAAAGGGCAGCGTACTCTGCCGACCATCCACATCGGTTAGCTGGAGGTCCCAGATGGCGAATGTCAAGCGAGCATCATCGCAATTAACACCATAGCCATGATAAAATGGTTCTCGGTGCAAGGGCCTAAGTTCGAACGGAATACCAAGTGCGGAGGCGATACGGACCGCAGACTGCACACCCCCAACACTGCGAGGGCATCCAATATTCAGGATTGGGTTGGGGTCGCCGGTTTGTTCCCTCGCTCTGGCTGCTCTACGCCCACATATCAGGCTCGATTGGCGTTTGGAGGTGTGGAGCCTCCCCGAAAAAATCCCTCAGATTCCGAGTTCCTCTGCGACGACTCCTTCTCAAGGGGGACTATCGTTTGCAGATATGTTTCGCAGTCTTTGTACTTGCTAGTCCTTGGCATTTTGGTAGCGGTTGGGGGATCCACAGTCAAAGCAGAACCCCTTTTTGGTGTTTTGACGCTTCAAAGGAGGAGCTGATTGATCCCCGCCGCGCTTTGATGCATCTACACCACCTCTCTTCTTCTTGTTCTTCTTCTTGTTACCACCAGAAGGCGTAGCCTCAGATGACTGGGGTGACTCAGAAGTTTGAACACTATAAGAAAGAAGCGCCTTGTGCACCCTTTGCTGGACCATGGCTTCAATGTCATTGCGTGAGAGCGCATTTGAAGTATGCTTGATTGCTGAAGAGAGTGAGTAGAGAACCGATACAGCGTCGTCCAGATATAGAACAACCCTAGGAGCAGCCGGCTTTGCAATTGCCTTAATATTTTCCGGCTTGCTATCCCCTTTTCGCTCTGGAAGACTTGGAAGCTGCAGAACGAGGGCGTCAGAGATGTCTTGTACCTTCTTCCGATAGTCTTGGAAGTCTGACTGCATAGCGTCAAGAGTCTCCGGGATTACTATTGGTTCCAAAGTTCCAACAAGAGAATCCGAAATGTCCCTTATCTTCTGAATGACCGCGAAAGGTACTAAGCCACCGTGAATCATAGTTTGGCCATGTTCTGCACGAGATTAAGCTTGGGAAAGAAGCTGCGGAACTGCGTTGTGCAAGGTGTTTTCAGGAAGGTTCGCATTATGGATTAACGTAATAGCGAGCACTTCGCCGATATGAGTTGAAGGCTCAAAGCCAGCATGCATCAAATGTTGAGACGCCAAGTCTCGGAATCGATCGACGAAAGCGATCAAGTCTTCATTCTTCCTGCAGCGACAGCTCGAAACCTTGTTGAAAGAAGAAATGAGGCGATTAACCATAGCAATAGGAGGATCAACAGCAACAAGGTTAACAATTTCTTGGACCGCCTGGACTTGATCTCCTTGACAGAAATCAATTCTGCCTTTCGTCTGAGCTTCCTCCACAATACTTTTTTGTGCCAGTGGTAAACCATGCTCTACTAGAAGGCGACCGAGAATTGTGAACATCGTCTTGAATTTCTTGTCCGGATCTTTTTCAGCAGCGATGCGGATAGTATCAACCCATTCCGAAACATTGCGACGCCATTGCACTACATCTTTTGCATGGTCGAATAACGGAACATCGTGAGTGTTTGACATCTTAGACATGCTTGACTCTGGGCCCATAACTGAGCTACAGCAGTGCTAGAGAGGCGCGCAAAGCACGCGCGCAGTAGAGTCAAGTTGTTCGCCTCGCGTGGAGCGCGACCAAGAATCCGGGAAGGAGAAGTCCCGTCTGTCCGTTCGCTGGAGTCCCCCCTCCATGCCCGGACAGAATTGACTTTATTGAGTGAAATTGGAATCCCCTCCAGGCCGTTCCTCCTCTCCTCCGAGCTGCCCGAGCTGCGCGGCAGATCTCAGCGTAATCAGACTTCTCACGTAAGCGGCGGCGCTGCACGCGTCAGCGTTGTGCACACCGCACAAGAAGGCTACATGGAAGAGGTCTCTCCAATGTAAGCATTCTCATGGAATAGCGTACATGGAAGAGCTATTACAGTTGGAATAGGTGCTCTTACTTATATTTTGTTACATAAAAACTATAGAAAATAAAGATCTAGTGTATCAAATGCATTGCTGTACTACAAAGCTGTCCATTCTACCACTCAGATCGGCTCAATTTGGAATAAGGGGTGTATTTGGAGTGAAATCCATTCCAACTTCCTGACATTAACGGGCATGCCGGAAAATCACCTGCCCAATGAAAATTGGAGTACATATTACTGTTTGCATATCAAATTATGGATGGTCCATATATTCGGAGAAAAAGTCGTCTGAAATTAGTTGCAATTGTCTCATGACAAATATTTTAAAAACTGGCTTACAGTTTGCACAATCCCAGGATATGTGCGTTCAGTATTTTGGATACGCGTGCATTCACGATCATACAGTACTTTTTGTATGCTCGTAAAGGCCCAAAAGATAGCGCGAAGTGTCAGTTTGTCACTAAATGAAAGTCCCTATATCTCGGCACTTGGTGAGTATTGACGCTCGCTTTTTTAATAATTGGTAGAGACTTTCGTAAGAAATGGGTAAAGTAGCTAGATCACCGTCATTGTTTTCTTGTTTCTTTATTTTAACACTTTAAAGAGGCGGTATATACCGCAATTACGCAATATATCGCGATCATTCATCGCAAAAAGTAAACGATACGCATAAACATATAGTATTTTGACGTTAATAATCTATTCTATGTTCTTATACCTTCTGTTTGAAGCATCAAACGTACCTGAAAAAGTGTTTAACGACAATGATATACACTCTTAAACTTTAGCAGTCTTTGTAAGTTCTCAACAAGAATTTCCAAGATCTTGAATGAGCGCCGAGAACTTTCTGCCTACTGTCTTTCTACTGTCAGTCTTGCAAAAATTGGAATTGGATCAATGGTGCAAGTTGCAGCAATAAAAATTCAAATGGAATGAATTCCATCTAACTTTTTCCGAGTTTTTCTCAGAGGCGCGTACAGTGCTGGAAAACAGATATGTTTTAATTTCATTCAACCCGTTTTTTATTATTGTCGAACGTCTTCCATACCCGCATCTCCCAGTGTTGAGAGCTGGCTGAGAGTACGTGCCACAATTCATAAGATAACAATGGCGAATATCATCGCGCTTGTGTAAACCCCTCGCTTTTCCTCTAAACGCAACAATGATTCCCTCAAATCTGTACCCACCTTAATATGAAACAAATTCCGACCCTCCAAACACTCCTAAAATCGTGCATTCATAAGGTTCAGATTGCATTTGCCCACTATTGACTCTCTGATCTGTACCCACCAAAAAAATACAGAACTCACATCAACATATCATTGACGATAAACCATTATCGAGGGTCATTCAGTACTACGTAGCGATTGCTCACGAGCTGTGCAAAGAACCAAACCCCTTGTCGTCCGAAACACAAACAGGACAGTCATTCAGCATAAATACCAAAGTTCACCTCCAATGACTTCGCACGACTCCATCTCACAGCTCTATCTCATGCCGCAGTCTATACGGCGACAAACCGCCTTGCAAAAGCGTCGAGTTGAACGCGACACACGTCAGGAGCATCAGAAAACCTAAGCTTTGCACTGGGAGTCCCGCACAGGCAAAGAGAAAAGCGAGGAAAAAAACGATCACAAGCGAAATAGAACAAAGACCTGTCTGTCTGTTTATTCGCTGGCGCTGCCATCTGGTGAGTCTCTAGTTTATTGAGTTTTTCATCAGGTCGCCGGCGCTCGAATTGAACTCGCGCTCAACAGCGCAAAGTTTTCAAGCTTGAGGCGAAAGCGCAGCAACTGGTGCTGTAATGAATAGAGTAGTCTTAAAAAACCTCGTTTGTTGTAAAGGGCCGCAAAGAAGCATACGAAGCGTGTACCTGAAAGACCAAGACAATAAAAACGCTCACGAGCGCCATGAAAATAGCGTCGTAACAAAGTGTCGTTCCGAGGCATCTGACGGTTGAATCGGATAGAATGGGCAAGCACTGACAGTACTTTTGTGCACATGCCAAAAAATCACGTTCAAGCCGACTAAAAAGCGGCAAACACTTTTTCGAGCAACAACCAGAACATTCTATTGTTCTGAAGCACGGGATTCGGCTTCAGAAGCGACGAATGTAGGCGGTAGAGGCCTGCAACAGGCTACATTCCCTGCTCCTTGGCGTTCGGGTCTGTTGATTTGAAGAAAACGTAAGGTCTTGGCCGAGGAGAACCTGTAGTGCAACGCTCATTTATGAGGAATTTTGCTGAAGTTCGTCATAATTCCCGTTCACGGGTTTGCCTGGTGCGCACCAGTATATTACTAGTAGTAACTAGTGGTTGCCATCGAGATGGTTTGGACACGTGGGACACGGTGGAGCTGATCGGAGGTTGGCCACTACACGTGAGCGTTTGCCACAATTAGTGGGATGTTTAGTTAATATTATTTATTAATTTTGGTGAAAACGCTACTTAGTGCGACGGCGTCGCCGCCCTCGCACCAGTAAAGTTCCCCAACCAGGGTGATCCTACTTCAAGGATCATGGCTGTAGCCACTCTCGCCTTCGGCGGTGCACAACTTCTTACCGGAGAGACTCTTCGCTGTCATGGTGCGGGTATCCACCCTGCGTCCCCGCAGAACCCAACTTTGGGAGTGTTTCAGCTTTGTGGTTTGTGTTCGACCCTGTATAGGGAATACCCCGGCGACACGCCGTACCTCTCTTATTTCTTTTTCTTTTCCCTCCCTTTCCCTTTCCCCACTCTGTGGTTTCGTCCCTCTTTCGAGGCTGCTACACTCACGTGTGAGTCACACTTCTCCGCTCAACTCTCAACGCTCCGTCGTGAGGGTTTGGCCTCAGTCTTACACCGGGCTAGTTGTGACATCCCAGAGAGGCTCTGTTCTCTGGGTTTCCCTCAGTAGAGAAAGATCCCTAACTTCTTCGTGTTGTTTTCCTGCTTGGAGGCATTGCACTACAAAGTGGGCTCCCGACTTAGAAGACTGACTCACTATTGTGTACCGTCTTTGAGGTTCGTTCTTTTGGAAGTTCCCGTGTAACGGTTGGTGTGGATACCAATGTCTCGGAAGCCCTCCGATGCGGAGCCTGCCATCACTCGCAGTCGTTCCACCAACGGTGGTAATCCAACGAATGGTCGGCCTCCTTCGAGGATACCAGTTCGCCCTGGATCGACCCTGGGTCACAGGCCGTCCTCGCGGATATCTAACCCGCCAGCGCGCGGGACACTTCCTTTTTCCCGGTTGATCCTTCGCACTGATGGGATTGCTCTGGAATCTGCCGTCGCCGAACCGGCTCCTGCCGGGCAGGTGAAGGCTAGCGCCGAAGCATCCCAGTCCCGTCTGGAGAAGATTGACAACCGCCAGGGTACAACCCTGGAAGAGCAGGTTCGCATGTTGCGAGCTGATCACAATTTTCTTATGGAGCCCATGATTTCCTCGCGGGAGAAGTCCGGACTCTCGGGGAGGAAGTTCGTACATTTCCTCTAAAGGATGTCGCAGGGGATCTCCGTACTCTACGGTCCGATGTCAACTCCGTACTGGAATGCATTAGAGGACGCGCTGCCTTCGAAGAACGAATTGAGACACGATTCGATGGGATTCGAAGCCGTCTGGAGACGTTGGAGAAGGCCGCTATCGCGGAACTCGCCACTCCGTCGGAGCCGGTTGAAGTATCGCATCGCGACAAGAACACCGGTCGGCACAAATCTCGCAGCAGGTGGAAGGTCGAGGAAGACAATCAGAACTCCGACTCGGACCCGAGTTCGTCAGACGACGCACCGGATGTTCAGGATAGTTCGGATTAATCCGATTCCTCATCCAAAAATGGTCGTGGAGGGCACTCATCACGCTCTAAGCGGTCATCGGCCACCCAAGGTGTTGTTCCTACCCGGTCGAAGGGACGGAAGCACTCCGGGCTGAAGAAGCTGAAGCCGACGAACCCGATGTATCGGATGTTAATTTCATACCAGTACTACCGTTTGGAAGATTCCGATCGCACACCCCGTGGGACGGGCAAGGTGAAGGAATGCATCCGTCGTATGCAGCTCTCACTGCGTATGCAGACGTTTTCTGGAAGCAACCCAGTCCTGGTGCTTCATTTTCTCGCCCGTTTCGTGGCGGAGGCCGATGTTCTCGGGATGAACGAAGGCCAGACCTACATTGCGTTGCCGCATTTATTACGGGGAGTGGCCGAAGACCAGTTCAACTCTGTAAGAGGCTCATCTCGGGCCTCCAAAGGAGGGGTTACGTGCTGGCCGGAAGCGGTCCAGTACTTGCTGCGCTCGTACGCCACCAACTATGCAATCGGCACGGCCATCCTGGCACTCTGGGACACCCGGCAGAAGTCTAGAGATGCGGAAACCGACAATTCGGTACGCCTGAACAAGGCTTCTCACCGTTGTGGTAATCCCTACCCTACAGGGGAACGTTGTACGATGTTCGTCGCCGGCCTCGACCTGGCTATCAAGACCTTGGTCGCCGGCTATTGCGAGGATAAGCGGAAGATTACCTACCTCGAGTTATTCCAGTACGCTCGAGCGGAACGTGATGCACTTCGTGCGCGAGATCCTGTCCCCAGATCGAAGTCCGCCGAGGCGTTGATGATGGAGACTGGGTTCCCATCTTTGTCGCTGCTAGCGAGCGAGGCCTCCCCAAAGGAGTATGACAACGTCCAGTTGGCCCAGGAAGGCCTGAGTTCCATTCCAACTACGGAACTACCGTCGACGACGGATGCTTCTTTCGATACCGCTCGAGACGGTACGCTGCTTTACACAGATTCCAACCATATGAACGAACCAAAAATCCCGTATGCGAAAGGAGCCACCAGTTTCCAACGACCTGGATGGAAGGACACACGCCCCAGGGTAGGGTTTACCGATTCTCGGAATAGTACCCCGCGTTCGGGAATGACAACGCCGATCTGTCACCTTTGCTATACGCATGGTCACACTTTGCCGCAATGCCTCCTCTCGATGAGGGATATGCCAATGGTCACGATGAACTATGAAGCTTTGACTCCGGAGGAGAAGAAAACCGTCCCTATGACGTCGTACTTGCATGCGAAGACGGGCTTCTCTCACGCTGTCGCAGCACCACCGCCGCAGCGGAATGCACAAGCACAGCCCGTGCATCCAAACCCTCGGCCTGTTGCCAAACCCCATACCGCTAACGCTGGACCCTGCGGCCAGCGAGCCCAAGCACTCGTTGCCGAGGAACCTGAGCAGCCGCCGCAGGCGGAAGTTCAGGGAAACTGAACGAGGGAGTCTCCCTTTCGGGAGAGGCCTCCTCAGAGTTGACGCTGTTGACACCCGAGGCGTGGTTGCCTCGCTCCCGGGTGAAAATCCTCTTGAGGAAAGACGCCACAGTCGCGAATTCGGAGCACCTCGGTGTTCTGCGTCGAGCGTGGATACGAGTAAGGAATAACCGGATCCCGGACCGAATCATGGTGATGGCTAAGCGAAATTATAAGGTGTACGCTGACCTCGGCTTGAGCCCCCAGTTTATGGTGCGTTACCTGACTGTACTAGACACAGGTGCAGGTCCGAACTTCATCGTGGAGTGCCTTCTCACACCGCAGTTGCGGGAACGTATGCGCCGCAGCGTGCTCCCTGATGTCGCTGACGCGAATAACAACCCGTTAACAACGGTGGGAACAATCGACTTATTCCTGCGTTTGGGAACTTCCGCGGTGAGGGTCGACTTCATTGTTTGTCGGTCATTGGCTGCCCCAGTCATTTTGGGTTGCGATTACTGCGACAGGTTTGTCGATGCAATCAGGCCCCGCCTCAGGCGTGTAGAACTTAGCGATGGTTCATCGGTACCGATCGTCTGTCTTCCGCTGAAGCGGTCATCGCGGAAGCAAGTCCCACTGCCTGCTGCGCAGCCCCCGACACCGGCGACGCGCGAGTCCACCAAGCTCCGCGTCGCTTCGACAATTCGCATCCCGCTTGAGTCCCAAGTTATGGTGTCAGTTAATTCCCGTCAACACGGTCTTCGGGTTATTCAACCACTTACCTCGTTGTACGAGAAGTGCCAACTCGCTGTCGCGAATGGTGTTGTGCAAGTCACACCAAATACTCCGTTTCGGATACTCGTTGCCAATCTCGGCAGCAGCCCCCAGTATCTGGTGAAGAACCAAGTCATTGGGTCTTTGACAGCGCAACCACTCGCGATGCTTCCGACGAAGATGACGGCTGCCGATGTCCTCGGACTAGTTACCTTCGAAAAGGACGTCGCCTCATCTAAGGAGGGGGAGGGAGCTGCAGTTACTGCTGTTTTCGCGGGTACCAATACCGTCGCAACGGAGAAGAAACCGACTGACTCGGAACCACACCCTGTGTCAGGGACAGAAGAGCGTAAGCCCACGAGCTGCGACAAGGTTGACCCCTTGAAGGCGCTCGAGGAACTTGATCTCGGTAATGTAACGGAATCGCACCGCGAACGTCTAAGAGACATGTTAAGGGAGTTTACCCCAATGTGGGATGGATCTCTTAGAGAGATAAATGCAACGGAACACCGTATCGATTTGTTACCGAACACGCGTCCGGTTTCACAACCCCCTTACAGGGCAGGACTGAAAGCTCGGGAAGAAGAACAGTTTCAAGTGGATAAGATGCTGCGCGCAGGTGTCATCGAACAGGCGCGATCGCAGTGGGCATCCCCAGTGCTACTGGCTTTCATAGCCAACGGAACCTGGAGGTTCTGTGTCGACTATCGCCGGCTCAATGCCATGACAGTAAGAGACGCTTACCCAATCCCTCGTATAGACGAGTGCATCGATTCGCTCGGTGACGCTACCGTGTTTACGGCATTGGATGCCAATTGGGGATACTGGCAAGTCCCCGTCAGGGAGGAAAAGTGCGATAAGACTGCGTTCGTGTGCCACTGGGGCTCCTACCGCTTCAAGAGGATGCCTTTCGGCTTAACCAACCAGCCCGCTACTTTCCAGCGTGCCATCGACATCTTGTTGAGCCGCCTCAAGTTTCGGACCTGTCTCGTCTACCTTGACGATATCATCGTGTTTTCCAGTAATCTGGACGATCATCTCACCCATGTCAGGGACGTGATGACCACTCTGCGTGATGCAGGAATAACCCTCAAGTTGAGGAAGTGTGAATTCTTCACCGACACCGTCAAGTATCTTGGACCCATTATCGGTGCAGGACGGCTGAGGATACGAGGAAGCTCGTGTCAAGTCACTCTCCAAGGCGAAGAAACCGCGTACTCAAACGGAATTACGCCCCTTCCTAGGCTTGGTAACCGTCTACTGACAGTTTGTACCGAAAGTTTCGAACATTGCGGCTCCCCTTAATGCTCTCTTGCGAAAAGTTCAGCCACCAAAATCGGACTCCTTCACGCCCGCACAAGCGGAAGCGTTCAACTCCTGGAAGGAGGCTGTTACATCAGCACCGATCCTATCGTTACCAAAACCGGGATTGCCGTTCTCTGTGGACACGGACTCGAGCGACTACCAAGTAGGTTGGGGGCTGTTCCAAACCACTCCCGAGGGAGAACGAAAACCCATAGGGTACTGGTCACGTTCGCTTAACGTTCATGAACGGAACTACTCCGTTTCGGAGAAAGAGTGCCTTGCAGTCGTATGGGAATTATCCGCCTTCCGTCTCTATCTCGTCTGTGTTTCCGGGATGCTAGTTTACAGTCCAAAAATCGCAGAAAAAAATGCTAGTATTTCATATGTTAAATTGCGATTAGTGGAAGTTTGAAGTGGAAGAAAAACTAGAGTAAACTCCAGATTCTGCAGTATGGTTTGAATGGAATACTAGGCTTGACTTTCAAACTACGAGCTATTTCTAAGAAATATGAAAGTTGCTAGAATCTTAGAACTAACTTCCATTTCTGCTAGTTCACTAGTACTACCGGTCCATCGGTCCAAAAGAGCCATCGGTCCGAAAGCACGGTGGCAGTTCCATCCTAGCAGAAATGAATGTTATTGATGCAGTATTGCAGGTTCATGCAAGGTATAGCACCACATGAAAACAGGTCCAAACCGGTCATCGTACACATCTCCACCCTACTTCCCACCCCCGAAAATCCATTCCGACATCACCAAAAAAGCCCTGTATCATTTGGAAGACAATTACGCATCGAAACTCACCGAATAGATACCCTGAAAATGCTCTCGTTGCCCTCAATGTAGACATCCCCTTGGTTAGTTTTCTGTTTCCTAGTCTCTTCGTCCATCCCAACATGGAAATAAACACACTTACCTCAACATTCTTCGCCATCTTCATCTCCCCAACTCCCTCGAAAACATCTCATCTGCACAATTTCCAGCACCGCCACCGATCCATTGCCATCCAACGCACCTGCACATGCACAAACACAAGCTAGTCAAATACTCCGTTAGATACTTTTCCATCTTCGAAACTTTCCCAAATGCACACTTATCTACTTACCATGTGTCCCTACCTCACCAATAGCCTCAAAAACACGAATCAAACTGTCCCGAAAATCCTGCACATACACATAAAGCAGTAACCAGTTAGCATTCTTATCAGAACTCGAACAGAAAACATCTCGTACTTACCCCGACGCGTACCTTGCCATCCACACCGAACTCTGACGAACAAGAATTTGGAGTAATGGCAAAGAATGATTACCTGGAAGGCCTCCGTTGAGGGAATCATTCTTTCCATGACCCCAAACTCTTGTTCGTCAGAGTTCAGGGTCATTAGCATGATTCCTCTAGAAACACAACCACCCAGCCACATCGTAACCATTCTCCCTTATCCACTTCACCTCAAAAAACACGTTACACATAGGAAACGAAGTAAACCACCGCCTTCCGCCCCATCTCCATTCCACTTCCAATCCAAAGATCCCGCACGCTATAACTCCATGAACCTATCGCGCTCATTCTCGCAAACAGCCCCCGCCGCGCAGTCACATATCCCGTTAGCTAACTCTTCGCTCTTCGAAACATTCTCAAATGAACACTCATCTACTTACCATGTGTCCCCTACCTCACCAATACCCTCGACAACACGCATCAAACTGTCCCAAAAGCGCTACGCATACGCATACAACATTATCCAGTTAGCATTCACATCAAAAGTCGAACAAAAAGCTTCTCAAACTTACCCATAAGCCCCCGCCCAAGACATTTACGCTAACCTGCTTCCAAATCCTCTCCGTGCGTCTCGCAAAATCACGTAACGTTCCGCAGTTAGACTTCGCAAACACCATCAGCATCAAAAGGTCTCACTTACATTGAACCCATTCAGTACGCATCCCAAACATAAAAAACCTGAACTACTCCGGTTCCAATCCAAAGATTCCGCACGCTGCAGCTTCATGAACCTGTCGCGCTCATTCTCGCACACAGCCGCCGCCGCGCAAAAACACTGGTCAGAGTCGCGCATATTCGCCATATCAAACATTTACGCCTCGACTTACCTGTTTCGCACGTTTCACATCCCAGGACAGGACTGTGAGAGGCAACGCCACTGAAGCTCACAGAAGAAGAACTTCAATCGCAGCCACACTGTACGTCAATCATCACCGGCCGCGTAATGCGCCGTCCGCGAAAATTTTTGAAAGTTGTGTTCAGAAAAGTTTGAAATCCTCCCCACACTGAAACATGCAGGAAAGGTACGTAAACGATCACGTGCACGGTGGAGTTGGTGGCGTATAAACACACTTTATACTCTCCCCTGCAGGGTGCTCCAAGATTCTGCGCCGCACCATCACCACCGACCTCCCTCTGCAAGCAACTTCCCTCACTACTTTCATACCCTCTCACCCAACCATGCACAACTGTTGTTTCCCCCGCTGCTCATTCCATACACAGTCCCTCGCCTCTCTCGCCCAGCATCAGAAGCGATGCAGACACAGGAATGACCCAAACCCGTTTCTCACCCCAACACCTCATCGAGGATCCCACTTCCCTCCCCGAATCAAGCGCCGCAGACTCAACAACACCGAACCCCCTTCCTTCGCCCCCTCTAACCGCCCGTCCGATAACGTAGCACTCGCAGACGAAGACCTTTATCTCCAGGAACAGCTTGCTCTCTCCCTACGCTCATCCGACGCAGCACAGATACTCAGCCCGCATCACCAACTCGCCTCCCAGTCCCCTTCCACAGGCTCAGGTAACGCCTTCTCCCCCTCTCCACCCTCACAGAAAGACCACATCCATAACCTCGTCACCTACATATCCTCCATCGCCACAAAACTCGGAAAGCGTTCTGCTGACGAGCTCATCAACATTCTCAAGCAATCCACCTTTCCCTCTTCCCTCTTCCAGACCTCCATCACTTCCGCTGCCGAATGTCTGAAACTGCACTCCAAAATCTTCGAAGAAACAGTCAGCTCCATTGGGTTCACCTCAACCATCATCCATGACAAAAACCATAACTTCTCCGCCACCCTCTACCTCAGGGACCCCGTTCAGGTTCTCCTACAACAACTTCGTCTCGCATCCCACAGCAACTCCTTCTTTCATCCAGTCAAACAAGCTTCAAGAACAGGAACTACCGCAATCGCACACCCTATGGCTTCGGAACTCGGCCGCCATGTCGTCCCGACTATCAAGAGGCATATCATGCATTCTCCGGACCCCGACGTCATCTCGCACGATCCCAGTATCACCGGCACAGACTCGTTCGTCGGCCTCGTTCAACTATATTCAGACAAGTCTTCCACCTCTTTGAAAAGTTCTTCTGTTACGTCGTATCCTCTTCACATCACCCTCCTCAATTTCAATGACTCCTCCCGCAGAAAGTGCATCACGCAGAACTACACACTCGTCGGATACATACCCACATCCTTCACCTCCGACTCGTCCTTCACTGACACAGATTCCTTCGAAGTCGCTCCCTCAACCCCCTGCGTGACCCGCATTGTGCGCATGCAGCTCGTCCAGAGTCCCTAGAAGCCATCCTTAAACCTCTGTATCATATCGGTATGAAGGGTTTTCCCTTCCGCGACGCCAAAGGAGTCCTTCGTCAATGCCATCCAGTCATCTCCAACTACAGCGCTGACATCCCCGAAGCCAAGGACATTCTCGCAGTACTTCATGGCACAAAGCCAAGCAAACCCTGCCACCGTTGTCTCCTCCCTCGTTCAAAACTCAACCTGTACCAACCTACTCTCACAGAGCGAACCCTCTCACACACTTTGCAAACCAGAAAAAGACATGATGACCTACTTCTCGAGGCAGATTCTGCTCTCCTCTCCCATAGACCACGGGTTGCAAGGAACCTCAAAGAAGAAGCTGCAGAACTTCTCCACTCCACCTCTCTCTCTCCATACAAGTCCTTTCTGGAATCTTACCCTCTTCTCAACATCTCTTCACTGCTCACTCCTTATTCAATCTTCTCCTTCGAGCCCCTTCACAACTTTCACCTTGGCATCTCTAAACTCATCAAACTCGCCACAATCGAACGCCTGAAGTCCGATTCTCTTCACACTTCCGTGGGCTTCAATGGATCCTCCAGGTCGTTTCGGTCCATCAGAACATCTATTCTTACTCACGCCAACTCCATCCTAGCTGACATCGAACGCTCGTTTCGGCTCCAGGGCTTCATATTGATTTCTCGACATCTGAAAAGGGTAAGTCTCTCAACGGCTTCTTCACCACTGACGGAATCAGAGGCATGCTAGAAGCAAAGGACTATCGCGCCCTCGACATGGTCTTCACCTTCATCGGTGCATTCTTCGACCGTTGGTGGGTGTAGTATCTCCCGCCCCAATAACCACCATTTTCACCTCTTACGTCGATCTCGTCAATAACGTTCTTCACTACCACACTGCCCCAGAATGGACTGATGATCGCTTACGCTCTTTGGAGACTCTCATCAAGACTTCAAGACTCAAACTGTCTCAGTTTGGGTCCATACCAGCCTCCAACTTTCGTACTCTCAAATTCCATCTCCTGGATCACATCATTCCAGACATCCGTCGATACGGAGGCCTCCATTTCGATGATGCAGGTGTGTACGAGCACGCGCATCTCCTCTTCAAGAACCACTACCGCCGTACCTCTCGCAGAAGATCAACTGCGCATAAGGAAACAGTGGACTCAATCCAGAGTGGCAGGATTTCTTACACTCCATCTCGGTAAGGAAACACTTCTCCATGTCTACCAACTCGGCCAGTCTTTGTCGCAGCGGTGTCCCTCCATGGTTCGTGATGGTAGTTCATTCTCCCTCTTCGACATCATCATGGCCGACAAGTATCTACGGTCCCATCCAAACGTCCCGTCATCTGCTCTCACAGATTTGTTCTCCAAAACTACATTGCAGTTCATCAACCAATCTCTCGCGACGCCCTCTCTTCCTTCCGTACCCTAAGCTTAGAAACTCTTCAACCGTTGGACAACCCCCCATGACATCAAAATCACCGTCGTTAACTCCGCTTACATTGTTTCTGGATTCTGCCCCTCGCTGGATGACTACGATCGTCACTTTTAATGCATTAGACTGCCAGAGCCGGAGGGTCTCTTTGTGTGAACGTATTTTTGCAACCACTTCTTTCCGCCTTCTAAGTCCCCAAAATTCTCTACCGTCCTGTTCATGGAATCCTACTCCCGGTTGTGACTTCCCGACCGCATGGGTATGCAAAGTCTTTGCCCTGGTTCGCTTTAGCAGATGTAACCAAAGCAATTCCGATTCTGAATTTTCCTTTGTTCGCTTTCTTCAGGTAAGGCGGCGTTGGATAACATTGAGAATCCTTGAACTGCATTTCCTCCGCTGGCCCGGATGAGAGGAGATACACATGAAACCTCAATTCTCTAAAACGGTCACACTGCATCTGTATCCCCATGGTTGGTTGTCCATTCTCTCGATAAAGGTCGGATAATTCCAAAACTATCCGCAGCCCTTTTTCGTCCATGCACTGGAGTTCCGATTTCTACTTAAGATTCTTGCATCCCATGAGCTCTTTAACCTACATCCACTACCACTTTGTAAGTAAACATATGCATTATGACTCTATCTATTTCCTCATGTAATCCTTCTTGCACGACCTTTCCTCACATCCTTCTGAGTTATGTCGTGAACATACGGTCTCCCGATGCAGCTCAAACATGCAATCCAGTAAGTCCGAGTTCTCAGAGATTCTCCATAAACAATCTTTCGGACAGCAAGGTACAATTTCTTTTCGACGGGCCAGTTTCTTCAGAGATCTCTCCCATAAAACACATCTTCTCGGACAGCAGGTACAATTTCCTTTTCGACGGAATCCAGTAAACCACAGTGCCCACCTCCGGCATTATTTTCCATGCCGCGCATCTTCAGCATTCGATGGGCCATTTCTGCAACTCTGTTGGATAACTCTGCTGCAATGCGGACCCCTCACGGTCTTCAGTATACTCTAAGTGCCAGTGGTGAATATTTCCCGAACAAGTTGGAGAACAACACTTGTCCTCTTACCACCTCTGCCCTCGTTCAGACTCAGGTCGCGCGAACAACGGACGCTGATCAGCTCAAGACGTGCCAGATGCATAATTGGTTCCATTCCACTGGATCCCTCTCTTCGCTCTCTCGAACTTGTTCGTTAAAACGTCGTAGCCCATGAACTCATGCAGCAACCTCCAAGCTCAGGCTGCCGAAAAAGCAAATCACTTGGTGTCATTCTGGTTGCATGATATGGGTTAAAGCCCGAGCAAACATATATCTTCTGACTTCTGAGTTCTCCACGACGACAGAATCTCACATCCATTTTCATCTTTTCGGGGTAGGAGTTTTTTCACGTGACTCTCTGTTTTATTCATACTTGTTGCCTCCCCTTTCATCATTTTTCCGGGGTCCTTACAAGATGTCGTAACCTAAGTCCCATTTCAATAACTTCTCCTTCGCGATTCGGCGCTTTTCGAACACCTCATTGCATCACTTAAGCCTGCTTTCAACCTTCTGGCAAACAAATGCCCGGACGATCGTGCGTTAACTGGTTTCACACAGTCATCTTGCCATTTCATTCTTTCAGGATAGAATTCCCCAACGTGGCTTCATTACCTCCGTCTCCACAATTCTGCATCAAACAAATGCGTCGCCCCACCCACGGTACGCGATGGCGTCGCGGCTACGCCCCTCCTATCTCCATGGCAAGGACTCCCATTGGGCAACTCGTCCGGCACTTATCTCCCTTCCATCAACAACCAGCACCACTTTTCTGTCTTTCTCAGGTCCAACTGTCTCCACTGTCGGGTCTGCCCGAGTCCTTGGCCGTATGACTACATCTCGAAGCAGTAGCTTCTCTTGTCTCGTCTTTGGCAGCGTTTGAAGTATGAGTATAGACGGTCTTCCGCAACTACAACAAACTCGTTCGTTCACGTCATTGTCCTTCCTGGCTCTTGTTACTGTCCGTTCGTTCTTTTTCCCTCCACGTCTGAGCGCCTCTCTCAAAGCAGTGTATGAGAACCTCTTGTTCCTCTGACCTTAACTTGCTCTATGTTTCTTCTGAGCAAAGTCCGTACCTCATTTTCAGACTTTGCTTGTCCTCTATTGTAGCGATACAGATCTCCCTTCCAGTTTCCCGATATTTTCCAAAAGCTCGTATCGGCGGGAAGTAAGGGAATTCCATTCTTCATCTTCTTTCCATTGCACCATGCAGTTAAAAGCTCCGTGACAAAGCTACCACGATCAACCATCTTTTATCGTTCCATCACTTGTCTACGGGCCGGATTTGGCTATTTGACAGGTTGCCAATCGTTCGCCCCCCCATCTATTCTCATTAATTCATGTTCGTTCCCTTCTTCTGGAGGAGCGTTTGCTTCTGTGACTCACCTGTGACTGGTGTCCGGTTGTATCTCGTCTTCGCGCGCGTCTTCCATTTTTTTTTTTTTTTTTTTTTTTTTTTGTGTGTTTTTTTTTTTTTTTTTTTTTTTTTTTTTTTTTTTTTTTTTTTTTTTTTTTTTTTTTGTTGTCTGGGACGCGCAATAGATAGGGAGGTGTATCGAGACGGGAATGCATGCTGCCTTTCGATGGGAGCTATCATGAGCGTTGCATTTTCCGGCGTCCACGTTATCGTTCGCCTCCACCGGTTATCCTTGTCCTCGACGTCAACTCGGATCTATCTCACTGCAGGCGTGGAGCTGCCCGCTGCCTTTCTTCCAACTGCGCTTTCTTGGCAACGAGAGTATCATTGCCCCTCCACTCACTCTCTCTCCTGCGTTTCCTCTTGCACTTGTTCTTCGAATCATAACTGTTACGTTCTGTTCCGGCAGCGCTTTCTGGGTATCTCCTATCCCCCAGGTTCGGCTCTAGGTTCGCTCTCAATGATGGCCCGGCGCGCTAAGTCCACGGTTCCATCTCCTGCATTGTCATCCGCGAGTTCTCCACCTTGTCCCGAAGCAATCATCGCACCTCACGCAGGATTCTGTTCGCTCCACTGCCTTTAGTCCTCCCTTACACTCTGTACGTACCACGTTCTTTCTCTTTATTTTCCTTGTCAACGCTTACAATCTATATATTCCATCAATGCACTGACCCTTGCTCTTCATCTGCAGCCAATGTGGCGTGTACACAGGCCACGCAGTGCTGCACTCACTCTCTATGGCTTGAACGGTTTCCCACTAGAGCTTACTGTAAGTGCACTCGCGTTGTATATGTCCTGAACTCCTTCATCGTTGTTACTTCGCGATACTGTTTAGGTAAAGATTTTGGTTTGCAAGTCCAGCCACGAGGTGCTCAGCCTCGGCTACCTCTCCCAGTTAGTAGGCACTACTTCGTGAGAAGACCGCGCTCCTACGTTTGGCCACCCCAGTCATCCGCAGCCGCTCCGGCGGTACCGCGCCTTCGGCGGTTACCACCTGCATGCCTCCCGCACGTTGAGGGGCCAATCCGAGATCCTTCGGCCTTCGTGCGCGTAGTATTAACGGAACAGATATAGAAACGTGAACCATACTGAGGTATATGCCATTGAGAGTAATAAGTGAGGGTCCACGTCACTCGTGTGCGAGGAATGAAGGGGAGGGGAATTTAACGCTCGTACTGCATATATGGCAGAAAACGCATCTGCAGCATTTGTGGCATCGCATTCCAAATTTTTGGACCTTTCCCGGGTCATATTCCCGGACTTGGTCGATTTCCCGGATGTTGCGATCTGCATATACAACGTACGGCACTTTCAACGATCTTTCATCACCACTATATGCCATCAATATGTTTACAGGCAGTTACAGCTTTAAGTGTACATATGAGTCAGTATTTCTGCCAATCATCAGCACAAGTGTTCAATACAATTTTACTTCAACAACAAGCTTTTCTCACTACATTGAGCCCATACGAAGTTCCAAGGACATTGTCTGAGAACCTAGGTTAACTTTCGCCAAGGATATGTGGGTGCATAGTCAACGTAAAATTTTCGTCGTGCTCCTTAATTCCCTTGAGGCCGTGACTACGAGGAGTCCCTGTAGTTTCTCCAAAAGCCCGGCAAAGTTTGAGCCTGATACTCTGTGGGCTGGCGAATGAATACATTTGGTTTGCGTACGCAAGTAATCCATTTCTTCCAAATTCCTTGTCCTCATCAACCTCACGATATGACGCGTCATTA